>CAEMYA010000171.1:8291-50526 GCA_903131615.1 Diplodus sargus | reverse complement strand
TTGGTATTGTACGGTATGATAACTCTCCCGCCCGGGGAGAGAGAGATGCACCGGCTCGGCCCACAGTGCTCAGCTGCAGACAAAGCAGAGAGGTGACGAGACGCGACTCATAAGTCAGTGTAATGTTAGACATTGGAAGATTTATTTTAATTTTATTTAGGGTTTAGTATGGTGTTGTTTTTGACATCAACAATGTATTTGTTTGTCCTTTATTAATCAAAATCTCTTATTTTCAACAGAAATCTACAGAAATGTATTTATTGTTATAAACATAATGTATTGTGTTTTTCTTATATTATCAGTAAATAACAACTCAAATAGTAAAAAAAATGATTTTCGGGACGATTCGGGACGGTACAAAATGATTTTTGGGACGTTTCCGGGACGGTGGTGAAAAAAGTTAATTTTAATCCCTGATCTGTATATGCTATCACATTGGGTCCATAGTAGAAAACCCCTGGATCACACTTGCAGACCTTGGGCCTCATTCATGAACCGTTCTTACAAACAAATTTGTTCTTAAGTCCCACTTACGAAGATTTTACGAAGATCGAGGCATTCATGAATTTTTTCTTATCCAGGATTTATTCTTGGGTAAGAACAAATCCTATGAACACTCAGGAGTACTCCTACGCACATTTCAGTGCCGACATGCTGGGATGGTTGTGTTTTCTTCTCTTGTGCAGTTCAATAAAATACAATATTACAGTGATAATTCTGTCATATTTATTTATTTATTTATTTCACATTTTTGGTAATTTACAGAGAATTTTACATTTTAAAATAAATTAAATGTGCCAATGATTTAACATTAATCAAGTAAATTGTAAATCATGCCATCACTTAGTAACCCCCCCCACCCTATTTATACGTGACATTTCTCCATCCAAGGCCCGCAAAACGGCATAAAAATGGCATATGTATTGCTGCTGCAAGAGAATGCTGATCGTGCCCTACGGAGGGAACGAATGTTCCGGGATCACATAGATGTTTTTTCAGAGAGCGATGAGTTCCTCTTTGGATGCTTTAGGTTCCCACGACTGGTTCTTATAGATCTATGCAACCACTTCGGAGCCACACACTTCAGTCCAGCTCTGTTCATCAATGTAGGAACACAGCTGCGAACAATTCTGAGGCTTGCGAATGCGTTGATGAATCTGACATAGGGTTTTCTTAACGAACCTCTTAAGAAAAACTTAAGAAAGAATCTAAGAAGATTCTTAAGAAGATACTGGTGAATGAGGCCCAATGTTTTTTTTCATGATCTTATTTCAAAGTGTATACATCTAATTCCTCTAAACTGCATGCTTGATGCTTTTATATCTAACTGAAACTTTCACTAACATTCTGTTCTGACCTACAGTGGGGAGAACAAGTATTTGATACACTGCCGATTTTGCAGCTTTTCCCACAAAGCATGTAGAGGTCTGTAATTTTTATTATAGGTACACTTCAACTGTGAGAGACAAAAATCCAGAAAACATGATTTTTAAATAATTAATTTGCATTTTATTGCACGACATAAGTATTTGATCAGATACCAACCAGTAAGAATTCCGGCTCTCACAGACCCTTTTCTTTAAAAAGCCCTCCTGTTCTCCACTCATGACCTGTATTAACTGCGCCTGTTTGAACTTGTTACCTGTATAAAAGACACCTGTCCACACACTCAAACAGACTCCAACCTCTCCACAATGGCCAAGACCAGAGAGCTGTGTAAGGACATCAGGGACAAAACTGTAGACCTGCACCAGGCTGGGATGGGCTACAGGACAATAGGCAAGCAGCTTGGTGAGAAGGCAACAACTGTTGGCGTAATTATTAGAAAATGGAAGAAGTTCAAGATGACGGTCAATCTCCCTCGGTCTGGGGCTCCATGCAAGATCTCACCTCATGGGGCATCAATGATAATGAGGAAGGTGAGGGATCAGCCCAGAACTACACGGCAGGACCTGGTCAATGACCTTAAGAGAGCTGGGACCACAGTGACAGTCTCAAATAAAACCATTAGTAACACACTACGCCGTCATGGATTAAAATCCAGCAGCGCTCGCAAGGTCCCCCTGCTCAAGCCAGCGCATGTCCAGGCCCTCTGAAGTTTGCCAATGACCATCTGGATGATCCAGAGGAGGAATGGGAGAAGGTCATGTGGTCTGATGAGACAAAAATAGAGCTTTTTGGTCTCAACTCCACTCGCCGTGTTTGGAGGAATGAGAAGGATGAGTACAACCCCAAGAACACCATCCCAACCATGAAGCATGGAGGTGGAAAAATCATTCTTAGGGGATGCTTTTCTGCAAAGGGGACAGGACGACCGTATTGAGGGGAGGATGGATGGGGCCATGTGTCGCGAGGTCTTGGCCAACAATCTCCTTCCCTCAGTGAGAGCATTGAAGATGGGTCATGGCTGGGTCTTCCAGCATGACAACGACCCGAAACACACAGCCGGGGAAAATAAGGAGTGGCTCCGTAAGAAGCATCTCAAGGTCCTGGAGTGGCCTAGCCAGTCTCCATACCTGAACCCAATAGAAAATCTTTGGAGGGAGCTGAAAGTCCGTATTGCCCAGCGACAGCCCCAGAAACCTGAAGGATCTGGAGAAGTGGGCCAAAATCCCTGCTGCAGTGTGTGAAAACCTGGTCAAGAACTACAGGAAACGTCTGACCTCTGTAATTGCAAACAAAGGTTTCTGTACCGAATATTAAGTTCTGTTTTTCTAATGTATCAAATACTTATGTCATGCAATAAAATGCAAATTAATTACTTAAAAAAAAAAATACAATGTTATTTTCTGGATTTTGTTTTAGATTCCGTCACTCACAGTTGAAGAGTACCTATGATAAAAATTGCAGACTTCTACATGCTTTGCAAGTGGGAAAACCTGCAAAATCGGCAGTGTATCAAATACTCATTCTCCCCACTGTAATTCATATGTTGGGTCACAGAATAAAGCAGGCAGAAATGTCAGACAACTGTGTTGTAATGTTAATTTTTTACATTACAGTTATGGCACAAAACAAAAGGACCACAGAAAAAAATACGTTTACTTTCACATATCTCCCCAGGCAGATAAACTGTACAGTCTACCCGGACGTCAAAGTGATACATCTATAACCATAGTGGTGAAGGAACAAGGCTGCCACTCTTGCTACTCCAAAACTGCCGGCGAACTGGTGCATGCATGCACTTGTATTTGCCTCTAAACGACAAAAGGAAGTACTACATCATCCTAGCTCTCTAAAGCAGGGATGGGCAACTTTAGTGAGAGGGCCACAAAATGTTATCCTCACTACTTGAGGGCCAGATTGTAATCGCGCACTTCCACCAGTAGGATACTGTATCCCCATCATTCAATTACCCAATCTAACACAGAGACAAAACATTCACATTCCTGAGTGATATACAATTATTCAGTGCAATGACGTCTCAAAAATCATTATTCAATAAAAATAACACAGCCACAAAGTGCAACAGTAATAACAAAAACCGACATTCATCTTTGACGTGCATTTCTACTCTCTGCCCTCTCATTCCATGACATGTGTGAAGGAGCAATGGGAGATGAGATGTTGAGCACAGAAAAATATATTTTGCTAGCACATAAATTATATTTTGAAGATGATTTTCCCTCGGGTAAAACAAATTCATTTGCGGAAACAGAAATATATTCTGTGCTCAATAAATGTATTTGTATGTTTGCTTTTATGCACTTTAAGGTGCAATAATAACCTCTGCGCTCTCACAAACTCTTGCTGGCTGCGCTGCAGACCGCTCACTCTTGCACTCAATCTCTCCTTCTGTGCGCTCAACATCGCCTGCACACTGGCTCAAGTTAGCACTGCGTTAACAAACAGCTAATCTGAATTTAGAGTCTGATCTCCAAGTCTCCCACTGGGTTGACTTTGAGGCACATTTATACCGCTGTGCCAACTTGAGCAATTTTTACCCATCACTGCTGCACTCTGTCCTCTGCTGCAGCTGCGCAGTTATGCGTGTCTCCGAGTGACACCTCCATCCCGGACATGTTCAAGTCCAGCAGGTTCCACAGGTGTTTGATATAGTAAATAGCTGCCCGCAGTGTCTCCACCTTGCTGAGTCGTTTGTCTTCCAACTCCTGCGGCAGATGCTTTCCACGCATGGCCTTCATTTACGCAGCGCACTTGGTGCCGCTCCTTTAGCGGATGAACGCAGGCTCGAAGGAGTAATCACACGCGCCGAGGAGTCCGTGAAAGGGGAAAAAGGAGAGCCGTGTGTAAGGTAAATTCTGGCCATGCACGTGATCGTGGTATGCGGCGTCCAGGTGGAAGGGCCGTCCAAGTCGAAGCGCATCCTTGTAGTGTGTTATCCATGGAAAGGCCATGGAGAGCAAGCGTGGACGTATGAAACAGGCTCCACTAACGCCTCTCTATGAATAAAAAAAAGGATAGAACATGTTTGTTCATTGTGTTTTTGAGGCTGGAGGAATGGGGGTGTGATCTGGGGTGGAGAAGTAGTCCTATCTCTCTCTCATCAAGATACAAATTGTTTACATAATGTTCCTTCAGACGATACTGTGAATTACTGATATTTGGAAATTGACTCGCAGGCTGCATTGAGTGAGGACGAGGGCCGCATGCAGCCTGTGGGCCACCAGTTGCCCATCCCTGCTCTAGAAGGTAGAGAGAACCATCATAAAGCCACCCATGGAAACAGAACCACCCAAAATGGTGGCTCTTCCACCTCACGGCTCCTAACACACAGTAACAAAATCTACACTTACTTGCACACATCCAACTCCTGTTGAGTGTATTCACTCATCTAAAAGTTCTACTGCAGAGCTATGAATAGTTTTTTTGCTATTGTTTGTAGTAATCCAACTATTGGGTGAGTGTTTGAATCGACGATATACACATTAATTACATGCACTCCTCATATGCTGAATTTCAACACAGTTGGGATAGTTTGTTTATCTGTTTAGTGTGTGCTGGTGTTTTCTTTTCTTATTTGACAAGTTGTTGATTTAGGTCAGCAAAAGCAGCATGGGCCCATCAAGTACTAGTTTGAAATGAAGTCAGAGCCCACCCAATGTTTTCCATTTTTTACTCCGTATGATCCTGGAGTGTGTTTAATGGTCCCTTCAATATTACAAGCACATTTGTTAAAAGCAACTTTTTCAATACATCGCAATATTGAATCAGGGTATCTGCAGGTTTGAACAAGTCAAATTTAAGACTTTTTAAGACCACTTTGAACAAAATTTAAGACCTACACAAAGTACAAAAAAGTAAGGACAAATAAAATCCCTGAAATACTTTTGAAAATAACTAAATTTATTGCCATTCACAGAGCAACTCGCTATTTTCAAAACACTAAGAAGGCTCGACACAACATGAAGCTTTTGCTCACCTTAAGGCGGGTACACACTACAGGATAATCAGGGCGATTTTTGTCCCGATTTCCCCCTTACGATCAAAGCCAGCAAAGGCCCGATTATTTGATGTTTGCTTTTGTCCGGCATATCCGGAAGGCGTCGGAAGGAGAGATCGTAAATAATGAACATGTTTAATATTTGCGACTAGAAATCCTGTAGTGTGTGGGGTGTTCCGAGCGGAGCCGAGCCTGCACAGCGTGTGATGTCACGTGTACCAGACCAACAGCCAATCAAGACGCAAGCTGAGTCAGCTGACAGACATCCTGTGTTTCTCCGTCAGCCTTTTATTTACCTGTTGCCATGGTGACTCGCAGTACCGGGGGCCAGAGCGCACAGCGCTGCTCTTGAAGCTATCTGTAATACTTGTTACAATTTTTACTCACCTCCAACTTGCGGTGTAATGCATACAGCCCACACTCTCGCTGTCTCCATGACTTTTTCCATAGTCGTTTTGTTTTGTTTTTTTCAGCCAGTAATAGGCCTAAAACAACCACCACTGCATCTTCTGGTTCGTCCGCCATGTGTGTTTACACTGAAGTCATATTTGACCACGCGAGATTTGTAATATTGAGCGTGAAGAACCTGAGACTCTGCTGAAGAATCGGTTAGTGTGTGGTGTGTACTACAGAGAACACCACACACTATAAGATCTGCAGAGAGAGATCTTGTGCGATCTGTCTTTTGTTATCATCAAGTGTGTGGTGTCCTAATCTGTGAAGGTTTGAAAAATCCTTTACTGTGTACCCACCTTTAGCAGTAGCTTGTTTCTCTAGCAGTCGTCATGGCAACCCAGACGTGTCGATCCCCGAGTACGTCTAGGTTGCCATGACGACGGCTAGAGGAACAAGCTACTGCTCAGGTGAGTCGTTCCAAAACTCTCTTTTCAGTAACTCTGTGTACACAAACAATGTTCTCAATGCTCGAGTTCATGTGTAGAGACCCTGGTGATACTACCAGCAAAGTTTCATGTTGTGTCAAGCCTTCTTGGTGTTATAAAAATAGCGATTTTGATGCTAGCATAAAAGTGCCCCATGCACTCCCATTGAAAATTAGTTTGAGCCGAAAACGAAAATTACCTTCACAAAAAACGCCTAGGTTGCATTTTGGCTAGAGTTTCACTTTTAAGGGACAGTGTGTAATATATCGAGTATTTAGCACCATCTAGCTGTGAGGCTCTACATTGCAACACTATTTTGTTCACCCCTCCCGTCCTGAAGACGTTCCAGAAGCTACGGTGGCCCTGACGGACAAAAAACTCATTTTCAAACTATAGACTCTTTCCCAACAGCGCCGATTATTTCTACTGATTCAAGTAATGAGGTAAAGATGTAGTTAGTTAGATGTTAGTTAGTGACGAGCGCTTTCGCTGAGCTCCCTCTCACTTCTGCAGTCAAGCTGGCTCTGAGCTAAAACGCGTTTAGCCTGACTACGTAGGGCTTTATGTCCCTCTCGGCAGTCCATAGTTTTTTTACACCCGGAAAGACATGGCGGACTCCATAGAGCTTGCCCGTGCTATGTATATTCAGATAGGTAATTCTTCGCTCAGGAGGATATGTTAGATTGTTGGCAGAGGTAATTGTACAACAATGCAGATTTACTTATGAACAAAGACGTTGATTTGAGTTAATAAATTACTTAAATAGTTACACACTGTCCGTTTAAGTAGCTTTAGTTTAGTTTTTACCTGGGAATTTTATTCAGTTAACTATAATAACACTGTATCTACTGATCGATCGATCGATGTAGATAAAGATATTTATTATGTACACACACACACACCAGGGTTATTATACGAGCGTGTGTGCACTTGGACCGGGAACTGGTGACAAAGGTGTACAGGAGTGTGTGATGGCGTGACTTCATTGGAGACTTTTAGAAGCTAACTGGTGTTTTTCCGATTTTGTGTGCGACACCAGCACTTTCACACCGAGTGTGCCCAAGTTGGGGGTCCTCTGGCAGAGCGCACACTGCGCCTCAAATTCATTATTTTATGGCTTTTAACCAACTGAATTCTGAATGTTCAAGCCAACACTTATTAAATTTAAACTTTCCCACAGTTGTAGCAGGTTCCAGGATACTTCAGACAACACACGGAGCCGACTGTGAATCTCACCAAAACATTTCCCCGTAACGAAAATGAAAAAGGCGACGGAAGCGGCAAATGAACGTACATATTCAAGACCTAACTATGTAATTTAAGACCTACGTTCAAAATATGGACGTATTTAAGACTTTTTAAGGCCTTAATTTTGGATTAGATTTTAGACTTTTTAAGGATGCGTGGACACCCTGTGAAAGTCTATTGGCCAGCTGAAGAGAAGAACAGCATGCTTTGTGCTAGAGTTGGAGGCCCGGGGCGGTCTCACCTTGGGGGGGCCAAAGATCATGCCATTCCAGTGAGATAGCGTCATGTCTTCATCATCTGCAAGGCCCCAGCTTACTATACCGTCTCCGCCTCCCTTCTGGCCATCCTCTAGTTCCTCCAGCAGCCGAAAGTTGCGGGGAACTACGACTTCAGGCACACACAGAAAAAGAAAGTTACGTGAAATGACTTCTGTCTGATCACACTTGGAGGGAAATTCAGTCATATCATGCTAGAAGAAGTTGCAGACATTGGCTAATCTAAAGAAAAATGTATAAGCAAAGAAACCATGCCTCGACAATCAAAGTTTCAAAAACTGATAATATTTTTTCAAATGTCAATGGCTGGAAAGACAGAGTTACCCTTTAAAGCAAGTAAAATAAATCCATTTGCATGGCATCGAGCTTAACAATATTTTTTTTCAAGTCACTTGTCTTTTTCAACATGATCAGATGGCAATAAATCTTACATTGTCCCCAAAAATCCAGTATCAATCTGTTCTAACCTAAACCGTGATATAAAATTACATATATCAGGAACGAGGATGATTTGGGCCATTTCATCCACCTTAACTTGTCCACATGAATTCCCAGGTCAAACATGTGTTGATGTGATTTATGAGGAATTCCATACCAACAAAACAAATAACTTCAATTGAAATTAAAATGATCTTTCTTCAGAAAATAAACAGTCAAAATAATGATAGTAGTGTTAAGTGAGTGTGTATATTCACTGAGATCTTTACTGATATCTATGCAAACTTCTAGATGTGATAGAACTGCAGAAATAATACACAGAACCAACATTTGGTTGAAAAAAGTGAAAACTAGTGGAGATATTAATTTTTGACATATTCTTCATTCTGAAAAATGTTATTGTTAGGGTAAATGAATTGTTGCACATTTTTATTAAGGTTTCTTGGCAGTTGGTGAAGCTGAGAATACACACACAAAGACTCACAGAAATAATTATCTTATCTTACAATCTAGCTTATGGTCAAAACTTTAAGCATGTTTCTCTTCCTATTTACATCCTCCACATACCTAAGGGTGGATCTTATGTCCTGAATATTTTTAGGCAGGTGCACAGAAATAGTCCCACTATGTTTAACAGTATAAAAACAAAATCAATTTATTGTACTATTTTTAATAAATGCAGCAGGGTCATGTCATTGTGTACACATCTGAAGGGGCAGAACTTTGACAACTGTGCAAAACCGCTGACTCAAAACAAATCGAACATCTGGATCTTATCTGAATCTCAGATGCCAGCATGTCTCTTACAACACTGTTAGCAACGTTGGCTGTCAAATACGCAGACCACTGTGAGGTAACCTATGGATGGTGGTAACACCTTGATGGCCAAACACATGTTTTGATATCCTGACATCGGTGTTAACTGACCACACAAGTTTAGCCCTGGGTACTGGAGATCGAATTTACACCGTTACATTATTGTATGTCTATAGGCCTATACAAAGAGCCTTCATTCGTGACCGCAGGATATCCTCAGATACCAAATAGTTTGTGGAAGCTGCCATCAAGTAAAGGCTTTGGCTATGATTCACCCAAGGAAGAGAAACTACGTCGCGTTGCAAATTCTTTGAGGAGTTGCCGTGCTACAAAAGTATAACATGTGAATCATACCGTTAGTGGGAGATAGTAACATTGGATATGCAATGAGAGTGTGTTTAAAAGCCGCCATACACCGAGTGAAAACATCCACTTGGGTTGAGGTTTTTATTTTTTGTTTCTTTCGAGCATTTCTTCCGGAACACAATGATCCTCCAGTTAGTGAACAGGGCTGTGCTGCAAGCTAACGTTAGCTCTACAAACAACTTATCTATCATCAAGCTAGTCACGGGCATCACTGCTTCATAAATAAACTAATCGACTGACACGCCAGGCACGTGTGATCTCTGAGGTGCACTTATGTATCCTATTGTAGCCTTTTAATAATCCGGCAAGCGTCATAATGCTAGCTACATCAAGGTTGTTGCGGATGGCTGAGTGTTGCTCCAAAGCTGTCGGCCAGCTTTGCAGCTAGCTAGCTAGCTCGCAGCGTTAACGACAACAGTTTCTGTCACACAAATTCCCGCTAGAGTTCAAACTCCAATACGGCGTTGCTCGTAGGAATCGTAAGACTATTTGGCAGCTAATTTCGTATGTTGAACATTGTACATCATTGGCAGAAACAACAAAATGGTACTGTCTAACTGTCGGCGAAGTCAGCTTACCTGCTCCGCCGGTAGCCGCCATCTTTGTAACTGCTATACGGTAGCGCGCACGTATGATGTTCTTTTGCGCGTGTCCGCCGTAAAACAAAGTAACGACGCCTTTCCTGCGTTAGCTATTCAACACACAATACTTCAGTTGCTCCATGATATTAATGGTATATGTTCCGGACTACCTGGGTGACACCACACTAGCTCAATTTAGCAAGAGAAAAATCAGCTGGGGATAAAAGATACATAAATCAATTGTGTTCAAGAGTGTGGGAACATTCTGCGATGTGATTTGATTTTAAATTACAATTTCCTACGGTGTGAGCACGGACAGCGGGCAGGCCCAGATCACACGCTTAGAAGCTCTGCGTCACCACCAACTGGATCAAACGAAAAATATCAAGCTAAAGGATCAGTGAGGTTCAGCTTCGCCCCGTCTTAAAACCGGTTTTACTGGGTCTGCATGTAAACATTCCCTGTGTTCTCACTGACTGAAAACATGTGAGCCTATCCCTTAATTACTACCTCACACATCATCAGCCAAAACCATTTTTACATGGCTATATTATATATACATACTGTATAGGCCTTCACAAAAGTTATTACAAGTATCTTCAAGCTTTGATTTAAAATATAATCAAAATCTACTTTTAAAAAGTGTACTTCAAAATGGATTTCAACTTTAGGGTTCTGAAAATACTTATTCTACAACACTAAAAGAGATTTCATTACACTCCTAAAGTGTGTTTCTTTGTAAGTGTAAGTGTATAAATGAGCCACAAATGTACTTGTAAAAAAATGTTCCAAATTGCAAATAGTCATTAGTGTGCCTACTTAAAGTAAAAAGTAAAAACAGTGCACTTTAATGCATTTCAGCATTTCCACTTGTTTTCGTGCCCTTTCGTATGAATATTTAGTGTTTTCTAAAAGTGTATTTTACATTCACTTCATTTTAAGTGTGCACTTAAGTAGTTGCAAGGCAAGCTGAAGGAGACAGGTTTCTGTCAGCAGCTAATGCTAGCACTAACATTAGCTTGTTACTGTTAGCCTAGGTAGCACATTGAGATTGGACACATTGCACAGCAGAGTTGAACTGTATTTCTGAGGCTCTGGCTGGGTTTGTAGTGTAGAAAGTAGGTCTGTTTGAATGGAGCACAGGCAGCTGGTCAGGCGGTCAGCCGGTACGCGTTGTGTTGTGCCCCATTTTAAAAGGTGTTGTCAGATCGGTGTCAGGTCGGCAGCAGCTGCAGACTTCCTGTAGCGTCTCTTACAGCATCCACCGCTTCTGCTTCTCTTCTGTACCTTTCGTGGCATGCTTTCAGGAGGCTTTTGATGCACATTGAGGTGGCTCAATGTCACAAGGCATTGTGTTGAATTTGTGTGAATTAGTTCAATGCAGTGGGCATTTCAGTATGTGGATAACATGACTGTGTAATGGAGTGTCACGATAAGTCACTATCTCTAACTTCGAATTAAAAAATGGATCGTCGATGCTGCCACTCCCCCATGTCACGTCCGGTCGGCTTGCCAAGCGGAAAAAAACACACACGCGTTGAAGTGCTGTGAGTCAACCTGGCTAAAACCAGAAGCTATTAGCTACAGCCAGCCAAACGATAGCATGGTGTTACACCATTCCTGTTCGGCTCCCAGACCGTGATCAGGAAGCACAGGGGAGATGATTTCGTGTTGACCTTCGGGGTGAACACCTCTCATGTGTTAAGCTGGTCGGGAAATAATATCAGGGAGCCTTGCTGTATCTGGAGGAGCCGTCGCCTTTATTCACAGCCAAACTGCAAACTATATTGTACACTTTATTGCTGTCGCTACTACTGCTACTCCTTTCGCTTCTCCTTCCTCTCCCATTCATTCACTGATCGCACGTAAGCACGCTCCCTCACTCTCGCTCGCCCACTCACACCTTACGCACCTGACGCACACACACCTTACGCACCTGACGCACACACACCTGATGCACCGCCCTATTCCTGAAAGGGGCTCCGCCACTCTTACAACAATGGCAGCTGCAGATGCAGGAGACCCATAGACAGAACTTGAACCCCCTCCTCTTTCACTGAAGTCGCCGGTATGGAAGTATTTTGGATTTCCAGTGAGTTATGTTGACAACTTGTCGACAAAAAAGCCACAGTTTGCAAGCTCTGCAGAAACTAGATGGCAGGTTATTTTGTTTAAGTTTCCAATTGACTGAAGATATGTTATTGTTACATTATGTTGTTAATAAATGTTTTAAACTTGACAATGTAGTGTGGTACATTGCGAACAAATGTCTTCACCTTCAACCTGCTGTTGCTGGCTCTCTGCTGTCTCAGAGGACGTGGAGGCTACAGCAGCCCCTCCAGCGAGCAAGTCTGTGATTTTAGCACATTTTGCAGCATCAGCAGTGAGATTCTTCTCTTGGCACGCAACTTTTCTTTCTCTTTAATTGCTCCATGTTGTCACTCTTCGCGCTCAACACTTTGAAACTAGCAGAAGTTACAGGAGACAGCGCAGAGAAGGGGTGGGGCCGCTGTCGTACTATATCCTGATTGGTTCAGTCCACTGTCTATATTGAAGGTGGACCAATGGGCCGCCCCTCTAAATTGTGCACTTAGAAAAAAAGAGGAGGGCTGAGAGATTTCATTGTCCTAGAAAATCAACGAATGGGCCATCGCGGTCGATAGGGCCGGTGGGCCAGATGGCCAGTCCATGCCTGCCCACCGTTTTACAGATGCTTATTTCACAATCTGTGTATTATTGTTTCTCTTCTGTTATGAATGTTTCCAGCGCATTCGTGACGTAAACCGAGATGGCATTTACGTACCCGCGTAAAATAAACCCACATTTTGGTGGAAAAGCTGTATCAGTCCCACAAGCACAGAGATGAGCCAGAATATGCTGCTCATTTTGTAAATGGTTTGAATGGCTTAACAAATAGAATGATCATCTCAACTTGTAAATTCTACTACCTCCTCCAGTTTTTTCAAAGATGACAAAATACCAAATTAGAAATGCGCGGTTTTCAGTGGACATTGATGATATGAGAGTTTTATTCAGAAAAGTTTTGCCAGATGAAAATCACATATCCCATTATTTTATTTCATTTTACAGAGCTTTGCTGAATAAAACGTTGCCAGAGAACTTTGACTTCCTTGAAAGAATAATATTGGATATCAACAGACAAAACAGTAACATTACATGTTCTGTTTCTAATTTGGTAAAGACTGAATGACATAAACTGATAAAAAATTTGTTCTGCAAAACATTAAAACAATTGTGGGAAATCTGTTCAGTAACTTGCAATTATCAAGGAATCCAGGAACATTATTTATACTTTTGTATCTACATCTAGGGCTGCATGATATTACAAAAACAGAACAATATTTTGGCTGTCTATGATATTAATTATGGCATGAAAAATACAGGGATTTTTAATAGATAACGTTAATATCTCTGTTTTGACGTGATAAATCCTTGGAAACAGGGGTTATTTGGTAAATTAGTGCATTTTTATCAAAAACCCCAAATAGGCCCTGCTATGTTTGATTATTTGATCATGATTAAGTTATTGGTGGTTCGCTGTGCATGCAGAGTCTGCATATTACTCACAAGCCGCAAAGGTCACATTTTATCTTTTTAAATCAGACTAAATATTGTAAAATCAGATGTAGTAATATCATATCTTTTCTCACAGATTCGTCATGACATCAGAACTGTGTCATCACATTCATTATTTTATTTTTCTATCAAGCAGCAGAAAAGTTGTTGCAGGATGTGTTTGAGTTCATTTGCTTCCTTCAACATTGCACAACTTGTAACTTGTATATAGCACATTACATGTTGCGATGTCAGTGCTGAAATGATATATTGTGCAGCCCTAATCTCATGCTTTAGTTGTATTTACAAATAGCCACACTGCAGCAGTAGTGGGTCTGGAGCTAATCAGTTCTCGAGTGGCCAGTGGCCTAACTTTTCAGAATCTGAATCAGTTTAAGGTTAACAAATACAAGGAATTCATGAATCATGAATATGAATAATAAAACAATCTATATCATTTATATTAAAAAAAAAATATTTATATAAAAAAATCTGAAATAAAATGTCAAAATAATGTTTTAAAATAAAGATAAAAAATTAAGAAGACAACCAATGCAAAAGTTCAGTAAATTAATGTATACATACTGTACGTGCAATACGCAGAGATAATAAACCAAAAAATGTGCATGAATGTGAGATAGATGTGTGAGACAGATGTGGATGTGTTGTTTTTGCCAGCCTTGTTTATGAGGCCAGCTGCAGTTAGGAAGACATTGGGAAGTCCAAATAAAATTATATTTCAGGTTACATGAAAATGACAACTTCCTAAAATTACAACCTGACAGAGGCAGCAGGTGGTGTGGGTCCTCAGGGTGTGAAATTAAACTGTTTTGTTGTCTATTTACATAATTTGCCAAGATTTAAGCTGAATGTGAGAGCAAAGAGGGAGTGTATTTGTGCACATGTGAACATTCAGCAACCACAGCAGTGCCAATAGCACCGCATTAGCAGAATTATACATCCAACTAGGAAGTAGCCTCCGTGTAGGTGAAGACACAACTTGAACCTAATCTCCTCTCTCATGTAGATATTCTTAATGACAATACAATACAATACATTATTAACCCATGCTGTATAAAGTTTTTAATCTAATTATCACCTGATGGTACTGATAGAACACTTGCTTTTTTACAGATACATTCACGGCCTCACTTGACACGTTCTTTTTTACACAACACCGCTTTAAACAGTTTAGTTTGTGGAGTTTGTAAGTTATCTGCGATCCTTATGAACCTCACTGGAGAGCTGGGAAATGGTAGATATATGGGATATAATAGATAGCAAGTGAACACGTTGTCCTCAAGGATTATGTGTTAGAAGCAGGAAAAATAGGCAAGTGTAAGGATTTGAGTGAGTTTGACAATGGCCAAATTGTGATGGCTAGACAACTGGATCAGAGCATGTTCAAAACTGCAGATCTTGTGGGGTGTTCCTGGTTTGCAGTGGTTAGTGTCTATCAAAAGTGATCCAAGTAAGAAACAGTGGTGAACTGGTGACGGGCTCATGGGCGGCCAAGGCTCATTGATGCACATGGGGAGTGAAGGCTGGCCTCTGTGGTCCAATCCAACAGACGAGCTACTGTTGCTCAGATTGCTGAAGAAGTTAATGCTGGTTCTGACAGAAAGGTGTCAGAATCCACAGTGCATCACAATTGGTTGCGTATGGGGCTGCATAGCCACAGAACAGTCAGGGTGCCCATGCTGACCCTGTCCACTGACTAAAGCACCAACAATGGGCACATGAGCATCAGAACTGGACCACAGAGCAATGGATGAAGGTGGCCCTAATGAATCCCGTTTTCTTTAACATCTTGTGGATGGCCGGGTGCGTGTGAGTCGCTAACCTGGGGAACACATGGCACCATGAAACTCTCTTGGAAGAAGGCTAGCCGGTTGAGGCAGTGTGATGCTTTGGGCAATGCTCTGCTGGGAAACCTTGGGTTCTGCCATCCACTGCTTACTTTGACACCTAGCTAAGCATCGTTGCAGACCACGTACACCCTTTCATGGAAGCAGTATTGCCTGATGGCTGTGGCCTCTTTCAGCAGGATAATGCGCCGTGCCACAAAGCAAAAATGGTTCCGGAATGGTTTGAGGAACACAACAGGTGGAGGTGTTGACTTGGCCTCCAAATTCCCCAAATCTCACTCAGAACTTCAACTGATGGACACCAGCTCACATTATTTACTCAACTACAGTCAACTCGAGAGCTGTTGACCACAACTCATTACAAGTGATTATGTCCTGAACTCCTTCACAATCTTTTCATCCAGTCATCATGGAAAGCAGATGTAACTTGAGACCAGGGGTAAGATTTTCTCATTCAAACAAGAATACTGTTTAGAATACTTCATTAAGCACTGAACTGAGCAAAGGTCAGCCAACAAAATATCTCAGCTTACAAAAAGTAAAGATGCAGTGAGAAATGCTGTAGTTAAGATATATTTATTTAGAATACAATATGTAAAGGATTCACCAAATGATTGCAGCAGCTTTCTGTTAGACTATCCAATATTAACCAGGCATATTTCCTGAAGTACTGTACTTTGGTACAATTGCATGCTACTTGTATTTTCATTTTATGCCACTTTTGCAAATATTCCACTGCATTTGAAAGAGAAATGTGGTTCTTTTTACTCCACTACACTTATTGGAGGGTTCAACATTGCAGATTCAGATTTTTCAAACTTAACACATGATCATCTTGTAAAATATGATGCAGTAGTAATAGAGACTAAAAAACGCAATAGTAAAGTATTATTAAAAATAATTATCAAAATGTAAATTACCCAAGTGCATAAATGTTTGTTATCAAATTTTCCAACCCTAATACTGATGAAGGAACCATTCTGAATAAATACTATATTTCAAGCATATTTAGCTGGAAATACTTCCATAAATTTACTTCAATCTAGTCCGAATTTTCACACACAACAGATTATATGTTGATTGTGGTGTTGCTACTTCCACTTCAGTAAAAGATCTTCTTCCACCACTGAGGATAGGACTGATTTTAGCTAAAAATGTAAATTGATGTCTTTCAGGCATCTGATAGAGTGCAAACTGCCAACACTACCCCTAAGGTGAGAATGCAGAAGTTTGCTCTACCTGCAGAAGCATCTCAGATAGGCACTCACTCATACAAGCTCTTCTCTCAGCCATAGAAAACGACCTGAAGCTGTCCTCCAAAAACACTGCCCCGAAGGAAGGGGCAGTGTGTTTGGAGGACAGTGCGATACAAATTCGGGAGGTAGCGTGGCAGAGGTGTAGCTCAGGGGTCTGCGATGCCGTGAGATCCGATATTGGGCGCCATGAAGCACAGAGAATGCGGGCAGCAAAGGGGAAGTACGGATGTCAGCCCTGTGAGTCTGACCAGCAGTCTTCCAAAGATACCTTCCCCTTGCACATTCTTTTATTCAATAAGCAGTGGGCGTGATAGTAATATGATTGGTTAGCACAGAATACAAATAACAACATTGTTGTCGTGCGGATGAGCAGATACATGTGTCTTGTGGTTAGCCTCGACCTTCCGAACTTTCCACAGACTTTAAGCAAAGCAGGGTAATGAATTGTAGCATGTGAAAAACTGATAATATTCATGTATTTACATAATTCCAAAATTTCCCTCCTGTTTATCATTTTGAACATGCTTTATCGTCAGATTTTTACCTCCTGTTTATCACACTTTCGGTAAAATCATCATCATGCTTGTTTAAATGACACTTTCATTTTATAATTACACAGCAGTGCAATCCTCATCCTCATCAGCCTGAGCCAGTGGGTGATATTGTGGATCACATTCTTGCATTAACATTTGCATTTGTACAAAGCTTCTAGCAATCATTTTCTCAAACATCGATCGGAGACATGGGAGAATGCATGATGCAAACAGACAAAACAGCAGTAAGATCATCAAGAGAGGGGTTAATGCTTTCAACAGTATCTGCCACCAGTTTCCAGAGAAAAACCCTGTAAACCAGTCCATGGTTGGTGTGGCTCCGGGAGTGCTAGCTAGTACATACTGTTGGAGATCAGTGAGATTTTGTAATGCTCGGTGTATGTCTCCTCCATCACTGAATCCATCTGGTATGTAGGTGCAGCAGGTGTCTCCTATGACTGCACACACTCCTCCTTGAGAGGCTGTTAGCAGGTCCAACGCTATCCGATTTTGCATCACCATGTCCCGTATGCTTTTTTCTAATTTTCTGTTCTCGTCCACGTCGCCGAGTCGGATCTTCTTCGTTTTCCATTTCTGTATTTGTACAGTTCGCTCTCGTGACTCCTATTAGAGTAGGGCTCGTTGGTTTCTTCACTGGGTTTGAGACACTCTGCTTCTATATAGCAGAGCCCCTTTGCAGCCCAGACTTCCCCACTACTCTCAGGGAGCAGCTGTAACTTACAGTGGCTGAGATGGATCCAAGTGGTTCTTTCTGCTATCTTGACTGCAGTAGGCGTTGTCAATAGCACTTGATATGGTCCCTCCCACCGTGGAGTCTCTCCACACATCCTAATTCCTCGTTACCCATCTGACTCCATGCACTTGTCTGCTTTTCTTATCTAATTTCTTTAAAAAAAAATTAAAAAAACTTTCAAAGCCTCATAAAAAGTAAAATTAATTAAAGCTGCAAGCAGCAATGAACGGGCCCTCGCAGTCTACGCATGTCGGGGCATGCTGCTGCCGGGGCTTGCTGCCATCGGGGCTTGTTCACGCAACACCTTCTGCTGAGGAAGTCGTTCCTTTATAATTCGGTGGACTGCTATTGCCGGTATTGAAAAATGTATGCTGAAGTCAGAAAAACTGTGTGAACTGCTGCATGATTCCCCGGACAAAGACTGAGTCGATGGTCCGCTTCTGGAGCTGGCTGAAGAAGATGTCCACATGAGGCATGATGCAATGAAGTAGTTTCAGGAAGAAGCTGAAATTATCATCGTCCAGTAGTCTCACAAACCCTCCAGCTTCCCGCAGAGTAGTAGGCTCAAACTCCCCTGATGGTTTCAAAACACTGGATGATGTCACCTTTGTGCCCAAACACAGTGTTCATGGCACAGATATGGAATTTCCATCTTACTGTGCTTGCTCTTGTGAGTCTGTGTGCCACCACTCTATCAAGCACACTGGTTCTCTTGGGAGATCTTGAAAAAAATCCAGAGAATCCAGCCAGGTCAGAGAAGTACTGATTAACTAATGGGGTGTGCTGCATCATGAAAGCTGAAAAGTAAGAGGGCTGAAAGAGCTTAAAAAGGTGAACAGGTTCTCTGGCTGCACATATGCTGGAGCATTAACAGGGCCAAAACTGATGTTCAGTGTTCCCAGAAGAATGAATGGGAAAACACCTCCCAACCTCCTGCAATTTTTGGAAAAGCTGTAATGGTTATCGCAGAAATATTTATATATTGAGTAACAGGAGACTCTGTGATGTCATTTTTTATTTCTGTAGAGTGAAAAATGACAGCAGCAGAGCGAAAGACAAAACAAGTACTGTCTGCTCTCCTCCAGAAACTTAGGCTCAAAATTAACATTGCGGCTTATGGGGGAGTTGCTTGAGTGCTTTTCGTTCCAGGGCTCCCACAGCCAAAACTGTAAGTGTTACATCTGAAATAAGACCATCACCTGAGAGCCAACAAGATTTAATACATTTCTATGTTTATATTGTCTATTGTAGAGTCTAAAATCTGAGTCACAAACCACTACCCTAATTAAGAAATGTCTAACGGAGCATTAGGTGCAGGAGGAAAGTACCTGAGAGGCCTGCAGTAGACACGATGAAGTCATAGTTGCTGTATATGGAGATTGTGCTTGCTATGAATGTAATGAACAAAAGATGACCTATGCCAGATGACACCCAAGCCCCAGGGACAGAGGGGGCTGAAAGTGGGGGGTCCGGCTCCTTTTTTAAGACCTTATTCGGGAGATATTCCACGGGTATAAACCAAAAATGGAAGTTAATCGTGGATGAGGGTATTGATCAGGCCAAAAGGAAGGAGGATCCAGGGGCATGGAAACCCCCGGACCAAAATAGTATATAAAGAGAGGCATCAGACAGAGAAATCAGTTCTTCTGTGGAGAGCTCACTGCATGTATCCTGTGTTGTGAAATAAACATCATTGACCCGAAGACTAGCAGTTTCATCCTTGTTTGAGACTCCATCTGTGAGTGTTTTTATAGTTTAAAGTCAGATTTTTGATAATTGAGACAAGTAGTTTTGGCACTACATTTTGGATAGCTCCAGCCAGGAGGTGTGGCCCGGCAGAACCTGCAGTGGAAGGACTGGGCGGGAAGGGACGGCGGCGCTCAAGGGCCCTCAAAACCACCATTTAGGTGAGTTAAAAGTTACACCAAAACACATGAGTAATGCTGTCCACTCCCTCCCAACCCCCAAGTCTCAGGTATTATGCTAAAAAGGCCCTCCAAAAGAACTTACAACCATCTGTGTAATGTTGAAGACCTGAATTTAGGTAATTTAAAAGGCATGAAACAATGACTTTTCAGGTCAAATTTGTAATAATGCTGTAAATAGTAACTGATGTATAACTGAACCATACTGTGAAATATACAAGCCAAGCTAAGTAAAAACATGTGTACATATGAAATTATGTTAAGCAAACAGTATGTAATCTAACCCTAATCATCTTTTCCTTCTCTTTCCAGCATATGAAATGATATTAATTGAATAAGATCTGTGTGTGATTTAACCCTTACCATCTTTCTCTCCTTCTTCCATATATGCAAGAGACAAACATATGTGTGGCATATAATGGACAGGCTTGAAAGATTACTTTTTAACATATTAATTTGTGTATGGATTGGAATGGTTTTGAGTATGGCAGGAGGGATGATGTGGGTACTGATAAGATATAATGAAAAAGAAAATGCAGTACAGAACAGCTCATGGTGTAATGACACACAGTGAGAAGGTAGGACTGGAAAAAGGAAAAAGAGAAAGGACAAGCAAAAGGTGGAAGGCGTTTTTGTATTGTGTTCGGACGAACCACTGTGTGTGGAGAATCTAAAGCTACAAAATTATTGCTGCTAATTTACAGCCAGCCGATGACTGTTGAAAATCGAAAATAATATTACTGTACGGTTCATAGTCTGCCACACTGTAGTAATGACGGTGGGACAGACTATTGTGTTGTTGTGTCGAACTTATCGTTTGAGACAGTTGTGAAATGAAAATGTAAATGTATTAAGTGTTGTTGTTGTCCAAATAATTGGATAAATTCTGGTTAAAGAAAAAGAGCTCAGAGAGTCACCCGCGCCTGTTTAGGGGGGGTTCTGACCTGTGCCTGTTGAGGAGGGTCAAAGGAGGACTGGAGGTCAAGGATAATCGCTGCGTGAATGATTTAGACCAAGGAGAATCCAGTGTGGCTGGAAAGCCAGGTCGTCAACCTATCTGGGGCGACTCCTCGATGAGATATAGGATCCTGGAACAGTGCCTAATGAGAGGGCTGTTGCCAATATTGTAAGAGCAGCTGCAGAAAAGAAAAAATATAAAAGGCCTTGTAGCTACTTGTACAAAAAGTGTGAGTGTGGAAAATAGTGAAATGAATGTGAAGAAGTTTTGTAAATAACTAATAATGGCAATGGTTATAAAATGAAGTAACAAGAAAAGAATGAAGAAATAGCAAACAGACTAAAAGGAAAAGAGTACTTCGTCATTGTAAAATTGTTTATAGAAGAATAAAAAAAGTAAAATAGGTGAGGAGGGCCGGAGAGGAGCAGCCTGTTCTAAAAATAGAGCAACACCCACACTGAGAAAAGGCCTGGGTCTGCTGCAGTCAGCCAAGGGCCTGAGCAGAGACAGACAGTGAGAAAAAACTATGGGAAAAGCCCAGAGCAAAAGCCCAACTGGATTAACACTGGTTGAGCTAATAATGCTAAAGCACCCAACACAGAAACACAGAATTCAGAAGTGCATGAAGTCATGGCATAAGTCAACCTCTGGAGGAGCTAGGTGGCCCCTTACAGGGACATTCAATCCGAATTACTGCGACCAAGTGGAAGCAGAATTACGAAAAAAAGACTTAAGAAATGATAAGAGACATCAGAAGAAGAGAATGAGCCACACTGAACAGAGGGAAGTGTTGCAATATTTTACAGGGCCCCTTAAGTAGCTCTAACAGAAAAGGAAAAACCCTGATACAGGAAAACACAAGCCCCAGTGCACAGACATAGAGCAAGATGTAGACAGAGGGACAGAGAGCAGACAGACACAGAAGATGAAGAACTCCCTGTACACCAAAAAAAGGTGCACAAGTTGAGCAGTCGCTCAGAGAGTAATTTGAATAGAACACCAGAGCCCGAACTTATGACAGAATCTAGACAGAGAATTGGATGATGGTAGCGACAGGTCAGTGGCCTCTAATAGGGGACAAGGAAAAGGAGTGTGTGAACCAGGAATAGGACACAAGGGGGAACAATATTGGCACCCTGAAACAGCACGCCACTCGACACCAAACAACCAAGCAAGAGAAAGGATGCGAGAGAAATTCTCAGGACTGTTGGACCAACATGAAGAAGAAGAAAGATGGAGGCAATGGCAATGGCTGAGGGAGCAGTGCGCACAAGTAAGGCGTAACAGCCTGGATAAGCATACACATCATCCTCACGATTATCGCCTACCAAGTGAAGAACTAGTGGCACAATGGAAGAGAGAATACCAAGAAAGGATGATAAAAGACCCAGGGACTTTCAGAAAGGAGAGACATACACCACACGGTAGAGTACAAAGTGATCAGGAAGAAGAGATCCACGCTACGTGTGGACCTGACTCCACAGTACAGAATGCACTTGACCCTGACGGGATCAGGGCAGAAATGAAAATGATTGCGCAAGAAATAGACAAAACCCTACAGGACATAAAAGATGGGCTAGACCAAACACACAGACAGATGGAAGAGGATGCTAGAAATATCCAAAAACGAAGGGAACAACAGCAGGAAGAAATGGAAAAAGAGCAAGAACAACACGAGGCGAGCAGACGTCAGCGGCAAAGATATGCGGTGCAAGTGACAGTCAAAGGAAAAATGGAAACCAGTCCTCTCTGTAAAGACCTACGATCCCGGAAGATCGTGATACCCAACAAGCAACAAAATCCAGAGAAAGAGGAGGAAGAAGAAGAAGAAGAAGAAGAAGAAGAGCTAGAGGAGGAAGGGGAGGAAGGGCTTGGCAGATATCTGATGTTTAATGACAGGCAAGAGGAGAGGGAAGGGCAGAGAGCTCTTACCTGTCCACTCATGGCCAATGGCAACGCGGGTGAAAAGTACGTGCCATGGACCTTCTTGGACTTAACGGAACTAATAAACCGTATGCCTGTATTAACAGAAGGAGCTGACAAGTGGATCAGAGCCTTTGAGGAAAATACAGCAGGAGTCAAGCTGGCCATGGGAGACATCAAGGCCATACGAATGAAAATGGTGGGACAGCAGACAGCGGCTGAAATCCTTACAGATGGGAAAGCCAAAGGTGTAACAATAGACGGGATGGCCTGGCATTCGGACCCTACAGAAATGACATATGGACTGCACTAAGAAGCAAGTATCCATCCAGGATGGACCCATCCAAGTTGGAGAAACAGAGTCTGAAAGAAGGAGAAAACCCAGCACAGTTCCTACACAACTTCCAGAGAAAATGGAAAGAAGAGACTGGAAGTGAGTGGAACGCCAACGAAGCATTCAAAGCTCTGTTTATGCTGTATGTGAAGAATGCCATGCCAAAAGAAGTAAAGAGCAAGCTAAATCAGGTGGTTGGTCTGATGAAGATGGAATGGTCGGTGTTTTCGGAGCACATCATACACTATGTGGAACAATACAGAGCTGATAAAATCAACCAGGAAGAACAGAGCAAGATGCTAGCTGGAAAGCTAACACAACTGCAGATTGGAGAACTAACAAAGAACATCACGAAAGACAGATAGAAAGCAAAGTACTAGGCAGCAATGACAACAACCACAGCAGAAACTAAACCTGAACCTGCACCTGAAACAAAGGGTGAGCCCACGGTCACTCAAGCACCTGTGTACGCAGCTGTAATGGCCCTGCCCCAGACACAGCCCCCTGCTGCTCAACAGCCACACCAGGCTCCAGACTCGACAGCAGTACAAGTTCCTCCAATACACCTTCACCTCAGTCAGGGAGGTGAAGTGGTCTACAAACCACAGGGAAGAGGAAGACCCAATCAAAATGGAGGACCACCACAAAGGGGAAGATGGCGGCAAGGGCCTCAACCTGGATACGTTCAACGTCAACAAGCCAATGGACAGAACCAACAAGGCTACCAAACTACAGTTTTGTCAACAGACTATTGAGTATCTATTAACAGACTATTGAGTGGGAATAAGAGGCAAATTGCACCCTCTCAGGTTGAGGCAGTAACTAAGGCCTCAAAGCCGCAAACGGTGGGCCAAATATTGTCTTTCTTGGGCATGACAGGCTACAGCAGACCATGGATATGCGATTATGCAATAAAAACGTCTCCTTTGAGAGCCTTGATACGTGTTTCAGGGCAGACCCAAAGGTCAGCCCAGCTAAAATGGACAGAAGAGGCAGACAAGGCTTTCTTTCTCCTCAAAACAGATATGTAGACTGCACCTGCTCTGGCCACCCCGGACTACAGTAAGATTTTCCATCTATATGTTACTGAGAAACAAGGTTATGCATTTGCTGTGTTAATGCAGGATTCCCCCACAGGAAAACAACCTCTAGCATATTACAGTGCTAAACTTGATAACATAGAGGAAGGCTTGCCGCCCTGTTACCAGGGATTGGCTGCTGCTGCCTTTGCTTATAAAAAAGGCATCAGTACTAACAATGGGCCATCCTGTTACACTATATACATCACATCAACTACATGCCATGCTAACCAGTCCACGTTTTGTAATGACCCAAGCCAGAAGAACTGGCTATGAAGTATTCAGGAACAGAGTTAACCACACGGAGGTGCAACACCATTAATCCAGCTACAAGAATGGTGCTGCCCACGGATGGCACTCCTCATGACTGTCTAACTGAAACCGACACATTCATTAAAGTACGCGATAACTTGTATAATCAACCTATTCCATCATTGTTTGTAGATGGATTTTGTGTCTGAGGAGATACCGGTAACTGTGCAGGGTACGGAATTGTACAGTTAAAACCTGATCAGTCATTTACTAAACTCCAATCAGTACAAGTCTCGCAAACCCCTCCCCAAGGGCAGAGATGCTCTGCTCGACTGCAGGCACAACGTCTGAGACAAGCTGGAACGCCAGAGTCGGGCTCGCAGCCTGATGTCACTGATTATGCAGTGGAGCCTGATGAGGAGGATTCTATTATGGATGATTCAGACATGGTTCCCGTGCCTGTCATCCCATTTGCGGGCACTAGCCCCACTGCCACAGATGACAGAGAAATGGCGGGCCCGTCTGGCACACCGCCTCGGCTGCCTACGCCATGCCATAGTCTTCCCTCCCCTTACCAACCCTCTGACTCTGATTAAGTTGTTTCTTTTTTTCTATTTGTTGCTAACCCTTCCAGGTTTCGCAAGGGGGGAGGAAGGTAGGGATTACCCAAATACAGAACATCACGCTCACGAAGGTAGATCCTCGACCACACAACCACAACACACGCCCAAACTGTTGGAACCCAGACGATTAAAATGCTCTGCTAATAGGAAACAACTGCTAACACTTGAGTTTGTCGAAGGAGTAGAAAAAAACAGCTAAATTTGACTTGTGCTCTATAACAGCGTGTGTAGGCCGACAGGCAGATTATCAATGGCTAGAGAGGTACGTATGCCTCACCACTAAGCCCCTTGCGTCTGCGGCGGCACGCAGCTATGTTTATTCAGTATATCCGGCAGGAACCAGTCTTGGTTACTCACTCCAAAACGACCGATGGTGTAAAAGTTGGGATAAAGTCATAGCCAACACAGGCACTTACGACTGGGGTTACAATCCGAAACACCCTCTAAAGAACAGGTTAAGGATAATTAAGGGAAGTGCCGTAGCTCATTGTCAAAACAAAGAATGTAACCCCCTGTATCTTATGTTATCGAACCCAAACGTGAATGACACTGGACTGTATGTCCTGGGATCACACCAGTCCGGAGCGGATTCGCTAGGCCACTTTCTGATAAATGTAACTAAAAATGCAACCATGTCCACACCACCTACCGCGGCCAGTCCGAAAACTGACACTCGAGTAGGACCCAAGGTCACGTACCTGCACAATGTCACTTATGAAAGTAAGTTAGCCCTAGAAACAGGATATGATGACAAAAACCTGTGGCTAGAATGGATGCGCTACACAGCGAAACAAACTGATAAGACCGACGGTGTAGCATGTGCTAAGGCAAGACAGCACCGTTCAAACTAAACAACCAAAATGACCCGGATGGTCTCCATTGTACGATCCTGCTGTTTGGCAAAAACGCCACGGATGCCAAATGTAGAACACTGTCTCTATTATATCCCCCTGTTGTATACCCTGACGCCCCTCCATCAGTTATAGTATATGCAGGAAATTACACCTGTTTCTCCAGATCAGGGCAAGGTATTGCCGTAGGGCCATTACCTAATGGTTATTGTACAGAAACTATTAATATCACTTCTGACGCAGGTAATTACAGTGCAGCTGCATTTGAGGACCACAATACCTCTAGAGCTGACCTCTAGTGGCTGTGTGGCGATACAAAGTTGCGATCCCATCTCCCCTCAAAATGGGTAGCTGAGTGTGCTTTGACACAGTTATTAATGCCTTTCCACATGATCCCTATTGGGGCTACTGATCTCCATGCAAGACTCCCACATTTTCCTTACCACCGCAGTAAAAGAGAGGCCCCGAAGGGGTCCTTTGATTCAAAGATATATGTTGATGCCATAGGGGTTCCCAAAGGAGTCCCCAATGAATTCAAGGCCAGAAACCAAATTGCAGCAGGATTTGAATCATTGTTTCATTGGGTGTCAATCAATAAAAATGTGGATTGGATCAATTATATCTATTATAACCAACAGCAATCTGTGAACTACACTCTAGATGCTGTAAAGGGCATTGCTGAGCAACTAGATCCAACCTCCCCCATGGCTTGGCAAAATAGGATGGCCTTGGACATGTTATTAGCAGAAAAGGGGGGAGTCCGTAAAATATTTGGGGAATATTGTTGCACCTACATCCCCAATAACACAGCCCCCGATTGCAGCATCACAAGAGCCCTAGCTGGACTCACCTCCCTATCCCATGAGTTGGCTGAGAACTCAGGAGTCAATGATCCTATCCTAAACTGGCTGGAAACCCAATTTGGACGGTACAAGGCACTTATTGCATCTATGCTTATTTCTATTGGCTGTTTTCTAGTTCGCATCTGTTTGTTCGCATCACTGACATGTTTGCTGCAAGTTATATTACATGAACTAATTGTACTGTCTCCATTATAGACTGGACAATATGACGGAGAATTACACACACAGGCAGGTGCCATCCCCCTCAGAAATACACACCGGGCACAGCAATGAAGTCTATGGTCCACCACACCCACCTCCACTTTTAGTCACACCACACCCAGCCATGCAGCTAGCAATGGCCCCGCCAGGTCCCTTCGCTTACAGGGACAGCTCCAGCAGTATGGGGATGGATCCCCTCCCGATCGCGCGCCACCAGCTCCCACAGATGGTGCCAGAGATGTCGTCACGAATCTTCGCCAACCCATGGAGAGCCCCCAAAGGGCCGCCTCCACCCGACTACATCGCACTTCAGAACGTTACCCCGACAGAACCTAGGACCACTGCAGCGGACGACAACAAAGGAGTGGACATCCCACTGGACCTACCCTCATCATCGAGACAGAGGAGTAACACCACGAGCCCAAGTGACAACAACGAAGGAGGAAGCTATGGTGTAGCACCGCCGAATATACAGCCCAAGGAACCAGTCGACACATTGGTGGCCCAATTAGGCACAGCAAATGTAGCCGCAGTAAATACAGCACTGCCACAGGGGTTGGGCACGTATTCATCCCTGCACGAGGCAGAAGATGCCATCGGAAATCTGCCTAAAAGACTGTTGAGACTCTGTCTGGTTAGGTCATGTGTTTTTCGTTTTTGGTCTTCCTGTTTTAATTTGTAATTCTTACCCTTACCTCTCGTTTCAGGTGTCTTGACTTCCTGCCCTCATGTTCTCCTGTGTGCTGATTTGCAGCAGCCCCGCCCTGATTGTTCTCACCTGTCTCTGTGTCTCCCCCCTTCCCTAGTGTATTTAAGTCCTGTGCTTTGTGTTTGTCCTTGCCAGTTGGTCATGTCGAGTGTCCCAGCCTTATCCTTCGTGTTTGAAATTCTGATCCGCAGTTCTTGGTTTCGAGTTTTGTGTTTGCTGCCATCCTGTTTTTGTCTTGCCTTGAGCATTAAATTTGAGTTTTTGGAACCACTCTCTTTTGTCGAATCGTGCATTTGAGTCCCTGCCACTGATCCCTCTCAGTACAAACTGGCCATGACAGACTCAGCCGACTCTGACCCTGTGCGTGCCGCCCTTTACTCCCAGTCCCAGAGACTCTCTCACCATGACGAGAAGTTGAACTGCATCTCTCAGCGTCTCTCTGAACTTGCTGCTGTTAGTGAAAAGTTCCAGTCGTCCGTGGGGGAATCAAGTCAAGCTCCTCACCGAGCAGCTCCAGCAACTGCTGTCCCGCAGTCCGGCTCCCGAGCCGCCAGCTCCAGTTTCTGCTTCAGCTCCAGTTTCTGCTGCAGCTTCTGCCCCAGCTCTCGCCGGCATCTCCTCACCTCACCTGGCACATCCTGAGCGCTTCACGGGAGATTCAGGTGACTGCAGAGCCTTTTTGGTTCAGTGTGGATTACACTTTGAGCTACAAGCCCCGCTTTTCCCAACAGACAGGACCAAGATTGCTTATGTCATCTCCCACCTGGCAGGAAGAGCTGAGGCCTGGGCCACTGCAGAGTGGCATTGCAAGTCCCCTGTGTGCTCTTCCTTACAACTTTTTACGGACACCTTTTGTAAGATTTTTGAGAATCGTCCTCCTGGCAGGGAGAAGGCTAAAGCACTGTTTGATTTGCGGCAAGGCAAAGCTAGGGTCACAGACTATGCTATCAAGTTTCACACACTCGCTGCCGATAGCGGCTGGAATGACTCTTCCCTCTTTGATGCCTTCATTCATGGACTTTCTGACCGGATTAAGGACCAGTTAACCCCGCTAGAGTTGCCCTCTGATATTGATTCCCTTATTGCCCTATGTGTCAAAATTGATAATCGCCTCTGGGAGAGGGAAAAAGAGAGAGAGAGGCGCCCTGCCAGAAGTCCCCCACGCCACCAGAGGAGCCCTACTCCATGTCCCCATCCTTTTGAGAGACACCAGCCAGCCCCACCCTTATCACCTGGTACTTTGGAGGAGCCGATGCAGCTGGGACGCACCAGGCTCACACCTGAGGAGAGACAGCGACGCCTGGTGGAGGGTCGATGCTTTTACTGCGGACAACTCGGTCACCACTCACTGCAGTGTCCAGTAAAAGGCCCGGCTCATCAGTAAAAAGGAGGAAGCTGGTGAGCCGAACAGTGTCCTCCCATCACCATGTTTTGAGCCCTGCTGTGATTTCCTCTCCTACCCAAGTGGTGAGTGTGAAAGTTCTGATTGACTCTGGAGCTGATGAAAGCCTTTTAGACTGGGGTCTAGTTAAGACTCTGTGTTTCACCGTTAACCTCCCCACTTGAAGCTCAGGCTCTTGATGGAAGACTGTTGTTCAATGTGACTCATGTAACTCTGGTACTACCTTGGTTAAAGCAACACAATCCACATGTGAACTGGGTGACTGGGGAGATTCAGGACTTGAGCAATGACTGTTTAAAATCCTGTTTGTCCCCTACTTCTCGTGACTCACTCCTTGAGATTCCTTTAACAGCCCCACCCCCTGACTCAGACTATCCTAACCTGTCCAAGGTCCCTGACTGCTACCATGACTTGAAGGAGGTATTTAACAAGGCTAAGGCAACCTCATTACCGCCACACCGCCCTTTTGACTGCCCCATTGACCTCCTTCCTGGTTCCATGCCCCCTAGGGGCCGCCTGTACTCCCTGTCCGAACCAGAGCGCCAAGCCATGAAAGAATATATTGACTCTTCCCTAAGAGCAGGTATCATCAGACCTTCTTCCTCTCCTGCGGGGGCTGGGTTCTTCTTTGTGGAGAAGAAGGGCAAGTCACTGCGTCCCTGCATTGATTACCGCGGACTCAACAATGTCACTGTCAAAAATAGGTACCCCCTCCCTTTAATTTCCTCTGCTTTTGAGCTTCTGCAGGGAGCCTCTGTGTTCACGAAACTGGATCTCCGGAATGCCTACCATCTGGTTAGGATAAGGGAGGGGGACGAGTGGAAGACGGCCTTCAATACTCCCACTGGTCACTATGAATATCTGCTAATGCCCTTCGGACTGACCAATGCACCTGCTGTCTTTCAGAACCTGATTAACGAGGCACTCGGCGACATGCTCAACCAGTTCGTTTTCGTATATCTTGACGATATCCTGATATTTTCCCCTGATCTTAAGACCCATGTGCAGCAGGTGCGGCAGGTTTTGCAGCAGCTGTTACAGCATGATCTCTATGTGAAGGCCGAGAAATGTGAGTTTCACCAGCCGTCCGTTTCATTTCTCGGTTTCATCATTGCCAAGGATCAGTTGCAGATGGACCCGAAGAAAGTTAAGGCTGTTTTGGAGTGGCCCGTTCCCCCAGACCGTAAGCAGCTGCAGCGGTTCCTGGGCTTTGCCAATTTTTACCGGAAGTTTATCTGGAACTACAGTTCAGTCGCCGCTCCCCTCCATACACTAACATCTTCTAAGGTCAAGTTTTTCTGGACACCTGAGTCCGACCGAGCCTTCGAGAGACTGAAGGTATGTTTCACCACAGCCCCCATCCTTAACCTGCCAGATCCTGAAAGACAATTTATAGTGGAGGTGGATGCCTCTGATGTGGGGGTGGGGGCGGTGCTCTCTCAGTACAGTGCTAGTGACAACAAATTGCATCCATGTGCCTATCTGTCTCGCAAGCTCTCGCCCTCTGAAAGAAACTATGATATAGGCAACAGGGAGCTGCTGGCCATCAAGGTAGCCCTTGAAGAATGGAGGCACTGGTTGGACTGACCACAAGAACCTGCAATATGTCCAGACAGCTAAGCGTTTGAACTCTCGTCAAGCCAGGTGGGCCTTGTTTTTTAATCGTTTTGATTTCTGTCTGTCCTATCGCCCTGGTTCAAAAAATGGGAAGCCCGATGCTCTGTCGAGGATGTACTCACCTGACCCTTCTCCCGAGGCCCCCTCCAACATCCTCCCCTCGTCCTGTACGGTAGGAGCTGTCACCTGGGGAATTGAGGGAAAGGTCCAAAGAGCCAATGCTAACATTACCCCACCTAGCAGCTGCCCACCCAATAGACTTTTTGTACCTCCTGATCTCCGCCCGCAGGTCATCCAATGGGCCCACACCAGTCGCATTGCCTGTCATCCTGGCTCCCGGCGGACCCTGTTTGTGGCTAAACAGCGCTTCTGGTGGCCGGGAATGGAGAGGGATATCCAGGACTATGTTTCTGCCTGCCCCACCTGTGCCCGCAACAAGGTCTCCCATTCACCTCCGTCTGGCCTCCTGCATCCCCTCCCTGTTCTGTCCCGCCCATGGTCTGACATCCCTCTGGACTTCATCACAGGTCTCCCTGAATCTGAAGGTAACACCACCGTCCTCACGGTGGTGGACAGGTTTTCAAAGATGGCGCATTTCATTCCTCTGCCTAAGTTGCCCTCTGCCAAAGAGACGGCAGAGGCCATGTTGTCTGAGGTGTTTCGTATTCACGGCTTCCCCAAGGACATTGTGTCAGACCGTAGTCCCCAGTTAATTTCGCAGTTTTGGAAGGCCTTCTGTGGTCTCCGAGGGGCCACTGTGAGCCTATCGTCTGGTTATCACCCAGAATCCAATGGCCAGACGGAGCGTGTAAATCAGGAGTTGGAAGTCATGTTACGGTGTCTGGCCTCTCACAACCCAGCTACCTGGAGTAAGCACATCATCTGGGCTGAGTATGCTCACAACACCTTGCTTTGCTCATCTACAGGTATGTCACCCTTTCAATGTGCGTACGAGTATCAACCCCCCCTGTTCCCGGCCCTGGAGGATGAGGTTTGTGTTCCTGCTGCTCAGGCTTTTGTGAGACGGTGTCGCCGTACTTGGACCCGAGCCCGTCAGATGCTGCTTCGTAACTCTGCCCTGCGAAAGTCGGAAGGAGGCACCAGTATACCAGCCTGGCCAGAGAGTTTGGTTGTCTGCTCGGGACCTTCCTCTCTGTGTTGAGTCCCGTAAGCTTGCTCCCCGCTTCATTGGCCCCTTTCCCATCACCAAGATCATAAATCCTACTGCCGTCCGCCTCTGTCTTCCCAAGCCTCTCAGAATTCATCCCACATTCCATGTTTCCCGCATCAAACCTGTCAGGGACAGCGACCAAGTTTCCTCCTCCAAACCCCCTCCTCCCCCCCCGACTCATCGATGGTGAAGAGGTTTACACTGTGAAACGGCTGTTGGCCGTGAGACGCAGAGGCCGGGGCCGTCAATATCTGGTCGATTGGGAGGGCTATGGTCCAGAGGAACGTTCGTGGGTGTCTGCCAGTAACATCATGGACCCTGACCTCATTCGAGACTTCCATCGGCTCCATCCGGAGGTCCCTGGGCCGTCAAGGGCCGTCCCTGGAGGGGGGGGTACTGTTGAGACTCTGTCTGGTTAGGTCATGTGTTTTTCGTTTTTGGTCTTCCTGTTTTAATTTGTAATTCTTACCCTTCCCTCTTGTTTCAGGTGTCTTGACTTCCTGCCCTCATGTTCTCCTGTGATCTGATTTGCAGTAGCCCCGCCCTGATTGTTCTTACCTGTGTCTGTGTCTCCCCCCTTCCCTAGTGTATTTAAGTCCTGTGCTTTGTGTTTGTCCTTGCCAGTTTGTCATGTCGAGTGTCCCAGCCTTATCCTTATCCTGATCCGCAGTTCTTGGTTTCGAGTTTTGTGTTTGCTGCCATCCTGTTTTTGTCTTGCCTTGAGCATTAAATTTGAGTTTTTGGAACCGCTCTCTTTTGTCGAGTCGTGCATTTGAGTCCCTGCCACTGATCCCTCTCAAAAGACGATACAGGCTCATGAACAAGGGCCTGACACGTGAAGCCCAGAGACTGATAACCGGGACCAGGAGAAAGTCACTGTCCCGCCGACGAGCCCAAATACTGAGTCATCTAAATGCAGACAACAACCATTTTGCTGATACTGTGGGCCACCTGGAGTGAAAGATTACCGATCTGGAAGAGGAAAAAGCACGTCTGCAGATGTAGGTGGAGCAGCTGCAATACCAAAAAGGCAGCCTGCTGCGACTCTGCGATGAAAAGTTACACCAGCAAAGAGCAGCTCTGAATATGCTCACCTCTGGAGTGGCCTCAGTGGGAGAGAGTCACTATTCTTATGCCAGCCAGAGAGGCACCCACAATGGTGCTCAGTGAATTCATGCGCATCATGGCCCAAGACCCTTATTACAATGCAGACTATGAACAAAAATGGCAGCAATGGGAAATGCTGCGAGACCAACATGTACCTGCCGGCAAGACCGTAGGAGGATGGTCCTATGGTGAATTTGTAACCCCATATGCTGAATATATACACCAGAACTCTGATATCCACCACCATACCCAAGGCCCGAAAATGATAAACACTTTGGTGGGCCTGCCACCAAATGCCGGTAATCCCAATGCCCTGGGATACTGTAATCCATGGTACGACCCCTGGAAGAAGGCTTCTGACCCCATCACCCCGTATGTAAAATGGGATGCCCCAAAAGACACTATGTACAATTGGATGATGGTCCATACAGACCAAGAGGGCTGCCTGGTCAGACAGTTCCTGGAGCCCAGGCTACATCAGTACTGGGATGAGGGCTTTGCCCTACTACAAGGTGAAGCTCTGAAAGACGGCCTCGCTATGCCACTAGGCATGGACTTGTGGGGACAAACCCAAACCTACAGACTGACAGCTAAATATGTTTTGTTTCTTTGGCCCTACCCCTTTTCCAACCAGATGCGTGATGCTTTCTATATATATCCTGGAAATCGTGGTGCATCCTATATCCTGGTGTTCCACAGCAGCCAGGAAGTGATCAACATTCTGGACAATGGACATAATGTTATCTGGTCAAACACGCCTGCCAAACTACAGGCATGACTGAAGTTGGTGTCTGCCCCTGTGGAGACACCCAAGTTCAAGCAGTATGATAGAAGAGGTATCTGTATGTACCTTAACCCCTCCGGACGGAGGGCCTGAATCCAAGACATACGCTATCGCGCTGACCAGAGACGTTTTTTCGAGTCTATTAATGCTGCTCCTGCAGCAACGAGACGCACTAACGGCTTCTCACCAACCATTTGGAAATCTCTGTTATAAATGATATTGAAGTGTTATGCACAACTGAGTGTTTTAGGATACACTGAGTGTTCATCCACTGTATTACGTATAGTTTGATGTGTGTCTATGAGTGTCTTGATAAGGGTAAGCAACACTACTCATGCAGACAGATAGGTTGAAATGTTAAAGTGCTATAGCCAGCATGAGAGCGAGAGCGTTTAACCAGAAGACACTGTGGGTGGTATGTCTCTAAGACTATCCAATCACCTAAGTGTATTGCAAGTCCGGCTGCTCTGCTGGCAGGGACTCTTACCTAGCTCTGCCAGAGTTAGTCAGTCTGACGAAAAACATACCCCTAGAAAAAGTTTCATAAAAACAAAAGGTAATGATAGCATCTCATAATGGCGATCTGGCAACTACTAATTGTTTGCTCACGCTACCTAAGAAGGATTACCTTCGTAAGTTTAACCTAGGCTGCCTAGCAGTGCCTACTGGCATTGCTTGTGAGGCCTATGACCTCTGTCCTTTGTGGTCTCTCTCCACACCTTATATACACACACGTTTGCCTTATGTATCCATAAGTAGAGATCAATCACATTACTCACAGTTACGTACTGTCACATAGTAGAACATGTATTTAGGCATGCCCACATATTCAGGTGAAGGGATTAGCCACATAAGGGTGACGTACGGGTGCTGCTCTCCACTCTAGCGATGATGTCACGCACTCCAGCTCACGCTACACACACCCATTATAAAATCAGAAGATGGCCTAAAAATCCTTGAAACTAAAACTGTGATGATTTCAAAACCGTACAAGATTTTAAAAAGCTGAATACATGCCAAATAGTTCAAGGTCTTCTGACTCTTTAAAAGGTGAAACGGTGTCCGTAGCTCAAACTATAAGGTACGAGAAGAAGTTGAAAGTCGATGAGTTTTGAAGAGGATTTGAAGATTTTCCCATTTACTTTCCTTTCACACTAATTAGACTGCAACCAGAGCGCCACCTATTGGCTGATTTGCACCAAATTTTACACAAAGCCTCATCAGTCCATGGAACACAATTATGAACATTTACGTGATAATCAGACAGTATTTTATAAAGATGTGCAATATTGTCTGTCTGTGGATATAGATATGGGTGTCTGTGGATATGTGAATATGCGACAAAACATATGGGAGTTATGAGCCAAAACGTACTTCCCTTCACTGTAGAGCCACCTAGGGGTGGAAATTTGAGACGAGAATAGATTATAAAATTTTTCGCCAGGTGTGACTTATATTCCAAGTTTGGTGAGTTTTGGGGTATGTTCAGGCAGTGAAAAATGCAAAAAACATTTGCTAAGGAAAATAACAAAAAAATTAAAGCTGCAAGCAGCCATTTGTTGAAGTTTACATCAGTGTTAAAGTGCAGTTAAAGTGAATTACTGCTAATACTCCACACCTCAGCTTTCCCATATGATTCATGATATCTATATATGTGTGTGTGTATGTATGTATATATACACATATATATACATACATATATACTGCAGTTGTACTCTGATTAGACTGAATTGCATTGCGATGACAATACACTGAAAAAATCTCATCACATGTTCATTATTAGTCTACATTAGTCTTATGTATAGCACATTTTTCTATTAAAATGTAACATCCAGTGGTCACATATACTTCTCTTCTCTCTTCAGATACACATTTATGTATATTTCACCAGCAGCCCAGTGACACAGCATCAGGTGCTCCTGTCCCTCTACCTCAGCATAGCAGAGTGACACAGCATCAGGACTAAAGGCACCAACAGGCGTGCTGACTGGACATCTCTTCTGACTAGTTCAAATAAAAAAGCAGTTCAACATTTTACAAAAACAAAGATAGGAGAGTGTCAACATGACTTTTGGAAACAGAGCCTTAGTCAATGGGGAAAAAAATCAAAAGAAGCTGGTTGATGCGCACAAATGACAGCTTGCACTGCTTCTCCTGCTAAATGTTTCCTCCAAGAGAATACACTTAATAGACTTAATAAGGAAGGACTAAAGGACTGGAAAAATGCAAGCCACTAGCTGAAGGTTCACGAGGATAGCCGGGAGCACAATACTCACATGGCAACATAGAAGGAGTTGGAGGTCGTTTTGCAAAGCGGCTGACATGATAAGTGAGAGATGGCACTGTGAGGCTGAGAGATAATACGTTTGCACAATGCCTTATTTATATTGTATTTTGATCACTTGTTTCTTTCTTCGGTTTTTATTTGGTGTGATATTAAAAGAAATAAAATCTTGAATACATACATGCAGTTTCTGTGTGAGTGTATGGACATTGACAGGTAAAGTCAATAACGTGTATATCCAATATTTATTTCAAAAAAATTGCACTATTTAAAATAATATACAGTTCATGGACTTACAGACTTTCTGCTGGCAAGCTAAATTGACATAAATCTGTCCATCCTTTATGTATGGTTTCTTTTCCTCTTTGCTAACCCTCCTCTCGGTCATGTGCATTTGTCTACAAGGAAGGTGGCGGGAAACCAATCAGTGGATCGATGGATTATCATACACACATTATGACGTGTATATTTGCGTAGTCTTATCTGTCATAAACAAGAGATTACGGGTTACAGAGCACTTCTGTGACGCGGTGCTGCAGAGACGAGAGCTGACACCGGGTTGGAGGCTCCATTCTCCATGTAACAAGACACAAGTTGTTTATTTAACCAGCACTGTTATTCTGAAGCTGTTTAATGAAGGTAAGCAAAATGAACCATAAAGCAAATGTCCCGCATAGTTCATTTTTAGCCTCTTTCCATCTGTGCTCCTCTGATCAGAGCGGCGTCCCTAGCAACTATCTGTTATGCAGAAATTGATACAATTCAAAAATCACTAAAAATCGTATTTTGATCAACATTATGTCTCAAATTAATTATTTCATATTTTGCTGGTCAGTGCTAATAAACTGAAAGACAACAATGCCATCTAGTGGACATCTTGGATAAAACACCCCATACATTGCTGGTTTCTTACCAGCAATGTATGTCTGTAGCAGAGCATGTGAGTACAGCTGAGCGGCGAGAATTTCCGCTCACGTGAGCGTTCGCTCCTTCACTTGATCGCTCAAAGTTATACCAGACAGCTCCGCTCAAATTTGAAAGAGGGAGCATCCTTTATGACCTGTCTGCAGTCGGATTGATAAACCCTTCATAAGCTCTCTTCAGGAGGGCACTGACAGTAACTATGTAAAGTTTCGTGTCAATCTGATTAACAGATGTGGAAATATAAATTACCTCAGTTTAAAGAGCGCCACCTTGTGGTCATTGCCTGAAATTTTGCACAGGGCCTCAGCAGCCTATGGCGAAGTAGTTACATCAGTTTCATGTCATTAGACCATAACAATGTTGAGATATGCAACACTTCCTCTTTTGAACCAAATCTGCAGGGAGTTGATATTTAATAACTTGAGTATTGTGTGGCCTATCAAAATTCTTTTAATATTTTTTTGTCAGGAGGGTCCACAGATACTGTGTGACAAGTTTTGTGCAAATCGGTGAAATCGCCTGGGAGGAGATAGAAAAAGTAGGTTTTTCATTTTTCAAGATTTTGCGAATGGAAAATTACCGCAAACGTGGGTGGGGCCTATACCATACCATTCAGCTGAATTCAGGGAACACGCAGATATAAGGTTTAACAATGTGCTACTTATAATGTGGGTGTTATGTGCCAAAAACGCTTTGCATTGAAAATAGCGCCCCCTGCTGGCCATTTTTGGTGTGTGAGTCACAGGGGCCATTCTATAGCACCTCTATGAATTTCATTTCCATAAGTGTTATGGTGTGGGCACAGCGCCAAAAATAATATTAAATTGGCACAGCAGCGCCATCTAGAGTCAAATTGGTAAACCCTTCATATGCTCTTCTCAGGAGGGCACTAACAATAAGTATACAAAGTTTCGTATCAATCCGATGAACGGATGTGGAGATATAAAATCGCTCAGTTTAAAGAGCGCCACCTTGTAGTCATCGCCTGAAATTTTGCACAGGGCCTCAGCGACCTATGGCGAAGTTGTAACCTCAGTTTTGTGTAATTTAACCATACCAATATTGAGATATGCAACACTTCCTGTTTTGAACCAAATCTGCAGGAAGTTGATATTTAATAACTTGAGTATTGTGTGGCCTATCAAAATTCTTTTAATAACTTTTTGTCAGGAGGGTCCAGAGATATTGTGTCCCAAGTTTCGTGCAAATCGGTGAAATCGCCTGGGAGGAGATAGTAAAAGTACGTTTTCGACATTTTGCGACGTAGCCGAAAAAAACGGTACCTGGAAATGGGCGTGGCCTATACCACAAGATTCAGCACAACTCACTGAACGCGTGGATATAATGTGGGACAAAGTATATGGGAGTTATTAGCCAAAACACACTTGACTTTTTAACAGTTAATAACAGTGCCACCTAGTGGTGGAAATTCAGGACAACAATAAATTATAAAATTTTTCGGCAGGTGTGAGTTATATTCCAAGTTTGGTGAGTTTTGGGGTATGTTCAGGCAGTGAAAAATGCGATCATTTTGTGAGAAGAAAAATAATAATTAAAACTGCAAGCAGTGATGAACGGGCCCTCGCAGTCTACGCACATCGGCCTGCGGCACCGTCGGACTGTGCGCTCACCCTTTACTTGCATGTCATGATGGGGAGAAATCAAGCAGTAAACTTCATGTCATTCGGACGATCTTTGTCTGACTTCCTGTGTCCAGTGGGTGGCGCTATGGATACGTGTCAGTTTTGATGCACAGATATGTGCAGGGCATTTCCCTCTACATTCCTGAGATATTTGGAGCAGATTGGTCATTGTATGGTGAAGTCATGGGGACTTGATGCTTTATGGCAAAGGATTTAAATGGACTGCACCACCACGGCCAGCAGTTATGTCAGGCTGGGGCGCCGTTTGATTGCGCGCTCACTTGTTATTTTCATGTGATGGTGGGGAGAAAACAGACAGTAAACGTCATGTCAATCGTATGACGTTTGTCTGACTCCCTGTGTCCAGTGGTTGGCGCTATGATTATGAAACAATTTTGACGCACAGATATATTCAGGGCAACTCCCTCTACATTCCTTTAGGATTTGGTGTAGAAGGGGAATTGTATGTGGAATTTACGAGGACTTAATGCTTTATGGCGAAGGATTTAAATTGACCGCCCCACCATGGCCAGCAGGTATGACGTAGGCGAAAGCTTTGAAAAGGTTTTCATCTTTATGGTCTGTGGATGATACTGAGTGACTGTGAAGTCTTATGTGTTAAATCTGTGGGAGAACATCATTACAGTGCGAGGATTGGAAATATTTCAAAATGGCGGCCAAAAGCAAAATGGCCAAATCAGTACTGATGCAGGGAATGAGTTTCTTCCCTCTGGAAAGGGACAGCGGTCAAGTGAGCGGGTTTGGTGAGCGTCCTGCAGTAGCTGTGGTATGTGTTATTTAACCAAAGAAATCACTTAGTTGTTTCAAATTGCAGGTGAAGCCACTGCGTTCATCACGGAAAAGCCAGGCAGAATCGCAACTACACATATGTTGTTGCCTGCCACATTCACAGGGCAGACACAACACGCAAATGGCATTCTTAGCAAATTGGCTTATATGAAAATTGTGTGCTGTGGCTAACTGCCACTGACTTATCCATTATGTGCTGCTAAACATCACCCATCAATTATGCCATGTTGTACTGTGCAATTTGGAGAAAACTACCTGCAAATGCCATGTACATCTGATGATGTTTGTCATCACTACATAAATGAGCATAAAATAATGCTTCAGTTGCCTTCTTTCAAAATTATATTTGTGGCCAAGTATCATTGTCTAACTTGGGATACATGACACATGTGATTTGTAAGACAACAATGCCATCTAGAGGATGTCTTGGATAAAACACCCCATACATTGCTGGATTCTTACCAGCAATATGTCTGTAGCAGAGCATGTGAGCGGAGTTGAGCGGCGAGAATTCCTGCTCCCCTCTCACGTGAGTGTTCGGAATCTTGAAGCTTGACTGAGCTCAAAGCATGAGGGACAAGGAGAGGTTGAAAGTCGATGAGTTTTGAAGGGGATTTGAAGATTTTCCCATTTACTTACCATTCACACTAATTAGACTGCGATCAGAGCGCCACCTATTGGCCAATTTGCACCAAATTTTGCACAGACCATCATTAGGCCATGGAGCACAATTGTCAACATTTGTGCGATAATCAGACCATACTTTGTAAAGATATGCAAGATTGTCTGTCTTCAACATATTTCAGGCATTTTATGGACTATCAAAATTCTTGTAATAACTTTTTGTCAGGACGGTCCACAGATGCTACATCCAAAGTTTGGTGCAAATCACTTGAACAGATGATGAACGGATGTGGAGATATAAGTTAGCTCAGTTTAAAGAGCGCCACCTTGTGGTCATCACCTGAAATTTGGCACAGGGCCTCAACGGCCTATGGCAAAGTAGTGACCTCAGTTTCATGTCATTAGACCATACCAATGTGGAGATATGCAACACTTCCTCTTTTTAACCAAATCTGCAGGAAGTTGATATTTAATAACTTGAGTATTGTGTGGCCTATCAAAAATCTTTTAATAACTTTTGGTCAGGAGGGTCTAAAGATGGTATATGCAAAGTTTGGTGCAAATCGGTCAAATTCTCTAGGAGGAGTTTGAAAAAGTAGGTTTTTCATTTGTCGCGATTTTGCGAATGGTAAGTTACTACAAAAGTGGGCGTGGCCTACGCTAAACAATTCAGCTGAATTCAGGGAATACATAGATATGAGGATTAATAATGTGCAACATATTAATTGGGAGTTATGAGTGAAAAACGCTTTTGCGTTGAAAATTGCGCCACCTGCTGGTCATTTTTGGTGTGTGAGTCACAGGGGCCATTCTATAGCACCTCTATGAATTTCATTGCCATAAGTGTTATGGTGTGGGCACAGGGCCAAATATACAATTAAACTGACACCAGAGCGCCACCTAGTGGTGGATCGGTAAACCCTTCATCAGATGTCCTCAGGAGGGCACTGCCAATAAATGTACCAAGTTTCGTCTCAATCCAATGAACCGTTGTGGAGATATAAAATACATCAATTTAAAGAGCGCCACCTTATGGTCATCGCCTAAAATTAGGCACAGGTCCTCAGGGGCCTATGGGGAAGTAGTATTCTGAGTTTCATGTCATTCGGACACACCAATGTGAAGATATGCATCACTTCCTGTTTGTAACGAATCTGCAGGAAGTTGTTAATTAATAATTTGAGTATCGTTTGATCTATCAAAATTCTTTTAATAAATGTTTGTCAGCAGGGTCCACAGATGCTGTGTGCCAAGTTTCGTGCAAATCGGTGAAATGGGCGCGGCCTATACCACGAGATTCAGCACCATTCACTGAACGAGTGGATATAAGGTTTTTGAATGTGCGACAAAGTATATGGGAGTTATTAGCCAAAAAGCGCTTTCCTTAATAACAGCGCCACCTACTGGTGGAAATTCAGGACGACAATAGATCATAACATTTTTCGCCAGGTGTGACTTATATTCCAAGTCTGGTGAGTTTTGGGGTATGTTCAGGCAGTGAAAAATGCGATCATTTTGGACAAAGGAAAAAAAAAATTATAATCATTACGATTACAATAGGGTCCTCGCAGGTTCCCTGCTCGGGCCCTAATAATCATTGCGATTACAATAGGGACCTCGCAGGTTCCCTGCTCGGGCCCTAATTAAAACTGTGAGCAGTGATGAACGGGCCCTCGCAGTCCACGCGCGTCGGACTGCGCGCTCACCCGTTACTTGCATGTGATGCTGGGGAGAAAACTGGCAGTAAACGTCACGTCAATCAGATGATGTTTGTCTGACTTCCTGTGTCCAGTGGGTGGCGCTATGGATACGACTCAGCTTTGATGCAGAGATATATTCAGGGCGACTCCCTCTACATTCCTGAGAGATTTGCCGCAGATTGGTCGTTGTATGGTGAAGTTATGAAGACTTGATGCTTTATGGCGAAGGATTTAAATGGACTGCACCACCACGGCCAGCAGTTACGTCAGGCTGGGGTGTTGTCGGATTGCACGCTCACCTGTTACTTGCATGTCATGCATGGAAGAAAACAAGCAGTAAACGTCATGTCAGTCGGATGATGTTTGTCTGACTTCCTGTGTCCAGTGGGTGGCGCTATGATTATGAAACAGTTTTGATGCACAGATATATTCAGGGCGACTCCCTCTACATTCCT
>CAEMYA010000170.1:259543-277043 GCA_903131615.1 Diplodus sargus | reverse complement strand
TGTAGCTTAGTCTGATAGCTCAGTTAGCCGTGCAGCTAGCCAGACTGTCAGGGGTGTTTAAACTGCTATCACATGTACTTTGGTCTGCTGGGAGAAAGAGGTTATCAGACCTGGGGCTAGCTGGTTAGCATGCTAACTGTAGCAAATGTTGTTTTTGACATTCTGGCAGTACTTTATTTCTCCACGTTCATGGATAATTTGAGTTAATTTTGAATATTTTAAACAAAAATTCTTAAATATTGCACCTTTACTGTCAACCATGAGCCCTGTCTGACTGAATCAGTCTCTCAGTCACATAAACTGTTCTGCCATTAAATGCACCAAGATAATAATAAAATAAATTGATCAATTTAAAATAAAGTGCTTTGAGATAATTATGACTCCAATAAAAAAAATGGAGAGCAAATGAATAGATTCACTAATTAAAGGGTAAATAAATAAAACGATTTGTCACATTGTGTAAACATTTATTTAGAAAATCATTAGTGATGTTTGTTCTTTGACCCTGTCGGCTTCTGTAGCCTCTGTGTGAAACTCGTCCTTCACGTGGAGCTGCAGTGTTCTGATGATCACCGAGTCAAACATTTAAACTCAACAATAGTTTTATGATTTTCAGCTGGCGGCCATTTTATGAGTCTGAGTCCTGAGTGTGGAGATTTCCTCTGTGATGACGCATCACCTCAAGCTGTCACGCACTCTGCGTCATCACTAGTCACCACTTTCTTCCGTTTACTCTTCTGACGTAATCCCAACCGCGGCGGAGCGGGTCCAGGACAACCATTGGCTGGCCGCGGAGGAACGGCAGGACGGCCGACCAACCAGCGCAGAGGATTACGGTGAAGCCCCGCCCACTTACTCACTTCATACGGTGCGTTCAGGGAACATGCATGAACTCGGAAACAGGACATATCTGGCAGATACACATGGAGCGAGTTTTATTCTGTTTTTGATTCATTCAGACACAAGAGCACCTGGTCTGACGTCACAACCTGTATGACCTGTGACGTATTTACTGTCCACACATCAATACTCTGTAATTAAACATCTTATTTTTCAAACGTTTTATTTTATATTTCTTCTTTCTATATTCAAAGTAAACTAGTTAGCAAGACATAATATTGTTGAACCAGGAAGAGTTCAAAATCTGTTGAAGAGGGAGACCTGATTCATACATCTGCACCATCAGCACCATCAGCACCACCATCAGCACCATCAACACCATCATCAGCACCATCAACACCATCAGCACCATCAGCACCATCAGCAGCACCATCAACACCATCAGCACCATCAGCACCATCAACAGCACCATCAGCACCATCATCAGCACCATCAACACCATCAGCACCATCAACACCGTCAGCACCATCTGCACCATCAACACCATCAGCACCATCAACATCAGCACCACCAACACCATCAGCACCACCAACACCATCAGCACCACCAACACCATCAGCACCATCAACATCAGCAGCACCATCAGCACCACCAACACCATCAGCACCATCAGCAGCACCATCAACACCATCAGCACCATCAGCACCATCAGCAGCACCATCAACACCGTCAGCACCATCAACACCATCAGCACCATCAGCACCAGCAACATCAGCAGCACCATCAGCACCATCAACATCAACACCATCAGCATCATCAGCAGCACCATCAGCACCATCAACACCATCAGCACCATCAGCAGCACCATCAACACCATCAACAGCACCATCAGCACAATCAACACCATCAGCACCATCAACACCATCAGCACCATCAGCACCATCAGCACCATCAGCAGCACCATCAGCAGCACCATCAGCACCATCAGCACCATCAACACCATCAACACCATCAACATCAGCAGCACCATCAACACCATCAACACCATCAGCAGCACCATCAGCACCATCAACAGCACCATCAGCACCATCAGCACCACCATCAGCACCATCAACACCATCAGCACCATCAACAGCACCGCCAGCACCATCAGCAGCACCATCAGCACAATCAACACCATCAACACCATCAGCAGCACCATCAGCACCATCAACAGCACCATCAGCACCATCAACATCATCAACAGCACCATCAACACCATCAGCACCATCAACACCATCAGCACCATCAACAGCACCATCAGCACCATCAACATCAACACCATCAGCATCATCAACACCATCAACACCATCAACACCATCAGCACCATCAGCATCATCAGCATCATCAACACCATCAGCACCATCAGCACCATCAGCACCATCAACACCACTTTTTCTCCACTACATTTATTTAAAACTTCAGGTACTCTATGGGTCACATGCTGTTTCAGAACCAAAGTAGAACATTTCAGTCAGATAAAAACATTGATTGTGTCGATCAGCTGACTCATAATATGAAAAACACACATACATTTACTTTACTGATACTTTTGATACTTAACTACATTTGACATCACATACTTTAAGACTTCTACAAGAGTTCTATGACGATGGGAGAGTTTTAACATCATATCGGTTCTGCAAATGAGCTTCAGCTGAGTGAACGCTGAGTTGTCCGAGCTCTGAGCGGGTCCGTGAAGTGGATGAAAACTTGGTCAACAAGCCGCCGCTCGGCACTCGGCACTCAGCCTCAGCGCTCAGCCTCAGCCCGGGACTTGTTCCTCAGCGTTCACCGCGGATTATCTCCTCATCGTTACACAACTCGGTAAAGCTGTTCAGAGAAGTGTTGGTGTGTCCGTGTAGAGGCCGAGGACGGAGGTAGAAGCGTGTTTGTGTAGTTTTGGGCTCTAACAGACAGTTAGTGTGTCGGACAGTGAACGTCTCATTTCCATGTGGGCAGATTAACAGCGGCGGTAACAAAAGAGCCGCTCGGCTCCGCGCTGCTTCTGCTCGGTGGATGCTCCGGTCCTCCGGGCTCAGGGCTCCGGTTCGGGTCTGAGGGCGAACTTTGGTTTGTTGTGGGTCAGTTTGGCTACCAGGTTCGGTCTTTGTGACTCGGTTTCCCTCCTTTTTTTCAAAGTGCTGCCGCCGCTGAAGCGGAGCTGAGATGCCGCTCCTCCACAGAAAAGCCTTCCTCCGTCAGAAACCTCCCGCCGACCTGCGGCCGGACGAGGAGGTCTTCCTCTGCAAGATCACACACGAGATCTTCAGGAGCTACGAGTAAGTGTCCCATCTCACCTGTCTCACCTGGACGGAGCCCAGAGAGCCGCTGGAGTCCACTTTGACTGATAGTTGGTCGGCTGGCAAACTTCCAGACAACATACAGAGAACCAAGTTTACTTAGAGTAAAAAATTTCATTTGAACTGACGAGAAAGTGTCTGAGAACAGGTGGAGAACAGGTCAGGACAGGTGTGTGATGTCAGGAAGGGACAGGTGAGCTGTTAAAGCTAAGCTAACCGAGCTAAAGAGAGTTGGCGGCTGTTAGCTGAGTTAGCTAAGTGAAGCTGTCAGAGCCGTTAGCGTGCTGCTGTTAGCCGTTAGCTGATGACACAGGCCCGCTGTCTGTCAATGAGCTCTGTGTCAATAAAGTTTGAACACCTGCTGAGGGGCTGCTCACCTGCTCCAGCTACAGTACAGGTGATGTCTGACAGGTCATCATCACACAAACAAACAAACAAACTTTCTATAAGAAAATAACTCAAAGAACCTGAAATATAAAGTCAGAGTTTGTGATTATTGATCAGATGATTGATTTCTTCACTTTCAGCCTCTTCAGAACTTCTGACAGCTCAAATGTGTGTGAAGGACTAAAAAAACATTATCAGATTGAAAATCAATGAGTTTATATACACAAATGGACTCGACGTGTCTTTAATCGCCCTGCTTGTGATTATTGATCATCTACTGGAACGGAAAAACCCAACATCAGACTGATGATCAATGAGTTCAGTCTGAAGATGAAGTGCTCCTCAGTGATGGTGTTGTGCTGTGATGTGTGACAGGAGGTCTCACTCCTCTCTTGTCTCCTCAGTGAGTTCTTTGAGCGGACCATCCTGTGTAACAGTCTGGTGTGGAGCTGCGCTCTGACGGGCCGAGCCGGCCTCACCTACCTGGAGGCGGTGGAGAGCGAGCGGCGGGCGAAGCAGAGTCTGCAGAGCTTCCCTCCGTCTCTGGTGGTGCCTCTGCTCCACCTGGCTGCACTGAGCCACCGCTGCAGGCTGTCGGAGCTCTGCGAGGATGTCTACGTCTTCGTCAAAGACCGCTTCTTCCCCGGTGAGACGGTGGATGTTGCGGGACGTAACGGAGCCAGGTACGGAGACATGACACCCACGACACGGGTTATCGTTAGTCACAAGGGACAGTTTGTGTTAATACTCATTAAAACTCATTAATACAAACTCCGTCTCCATCAGTGAATAAACCAGCTGTTCTCAGAGGAAAATAAGGTCCCAGAACACTGTTTGAAGATGGAAAGGTGGCGGGGTCCGCCACATGTAAACAAAGAGTTTGTTTATTTAGTTTATTTGAGTCAGTAAAGATGTTTCTCTTCTCATTATAAAACTACAGAGTGCTCCTTTAATTTGAACAAAGAGTTGAGTTAATGTTTCAGATTTGTGTTTTAAGATGTAGGAATGAAGGATGTTGTTCTGATGGAAGAAGCAAGTCAGTGTTAGTAACTAAGAAAATAAATGGAAGTGTTTTCAAATGACCTGCAGCCATTTGAGCAATGAGGTGCATTCGAGTGCACCAAATTAAATCATCCATTAGAGTTTCTGTGCTGACAAACAACCAGGAAACATTTAAAACCGAGCAGAAAGAGTTTCAAACTTCAACAGTTTAAAGACACAGTTCTGCAGAGTCAGATCCAGTCGTGAGCTCCTCCCCGTGCTGAAGGGAAGTCTGTGAAGTTTGAATAAACTCCAAACTCTAAAAGTTTGCTGAATCAGCTGTTAGCACTTCCTGTTAGCAGTGAATCTATGGATGTTCAGACAACCGTCTGGGTCACTGTGGTACTGAAGAGAAGTTAAAACATGATGTTTCTAAGGTGAGTTCTGTTGATGTGAGGAGAGACTTTCTGAGGATTCAGAATCCGGTTCATGGAGTCATCATGTCGTCCTGGTGGCGACACAGTTACAGTCTGAAGCTGCAGCGCCTCGTCTTCAAGGAGCTTCATGAGTCTCAGCTGGTTCTGTTGTTCCTCAAACAGCTAACATGCTAACAGACATGATGAACACATGAATCCTCATGTTTCTGTGTGTGTGTGTGTGTGTGTGTGTGTGTGTGTGTGTGTGTGTGTGTGTGTGTGTTTGTGTGTGTGTCAGACATGTGTGTGAGATCCTGCAGGTTCACTCTCCTCACTCGACTGCTAACGGAACGCCGGCTGCCAACGGCCACATAAAACCAGCGGAGGGCGACACCATCGTCATCAGCGACAGCGACGATGAGAGCAACGCCTTCCAGAGTCCCAGCGCTCAGGTCAACGGGTCAGTAGGTCAAAGGTCACCTGGTCCTGTGGGGTTTAATGAACACAGGGTGTCCGGGGTTTTAAAAGCTAGTAAGTTAAATTAGCAAAAGTATTAGAAAGTATTAAAAAGTAATAAACGTCATCTGACGAGGTATTACATTTTCGAACCACTATCAAACTGTGAGTTTTTGTCCCATGTGTGGTAAGTGCAGGCCTGTCTCCTAAAATGTATTTATATACTTTATATGTTCGAGTTGGACCTGAGAGGTATCGATGATGTGACGTCAGACAGCGTGCCACGCAGTGAAGCTATTAGCGCCTCAGCTGCAGCTGGGTGGCACACGGCTGGTTTGCTGCCAGAAGTTTCCAAAAGTTCTCTACTATGACGAATTCATGGGGAAATGTAATCTTTTGGACCTCTGGTTAGAGGACTCGAGATTCAAAGAGTGGCTTAGGCCAGTAGTTGGTTACAGCTGAGAGTGAAGTTAGTTTCAGGTTGGATATTCGGCGGATATTCACTCGGGTCCAGCCGAGACTTCACTGAGGTTCTGCCGGTGTCAGCAGGAGGACGGTCAGCTCAGCTCACAGCGCCTCGCACTGAATCACTGAGACTGATTTAGGGACCGTCATTAAATTACTTGGCATAAATATATTAATACAAAATAACTGCAGTTTGTTCGATATCTTCCGTGTCATGTGACCTCGTGTACATGCTGCCAGAGCAAGCGTTCAAGGAATTCAAAATAATAACAATAAAGGAAAACAGTATTTACAATAAATTAGTTATAATCTATACTGTTGGCAAAACTGTAACTATGATTGACTCAATCACAGTCACAATCAATCAATCTCAGTCAGTAAGTAATCAATAACAATGAATGAATGAATCAGGTTGTGCCATCTAAAAATGTCATTAAAACAGTGTGTGTGTGTGTGTGTGTGTGTGTGTGTGTGTGTGTGTGTGTGTGTGTGTGTGTGTGTGTGTGTGTGTGTGTGTGTGTGTGTGTGTCAGCAGGAAGAAGAAGAAGCCTTTGAGTCCGTCAGTGTTCAAATACACAGTGAGGATGATGATGGACGATCACAGAGAGCCCTTCACTGTCAAAGCCAATCAGATCAGGTGAGAATGTGACATCATCCTGTGTGTCTGCGCTCAGCTCTGACATGACGACGATGATGATGATGATGATGATGATGAAGTTGACATTTGATCACCGCCGATAATCAATATCAGGGAGTGAAAACATTCATCACATATTGATCAATCAGCTGACAAACACATTATTTGCATTGATCCTTTAAATGTGCCCATTAAACCGTTTTATATAAACTATATTGATACAGGGATTGAAACTGTCAATTTGATAATTAATCAAATAAAACTAATAGATTACTTTAAGTATCTTTTGCTCTGATATGAAAAGCTTTTCTCTTCTCTGACAACATGTGTGACACTGATAGATCTGTGATCAGCTGATACTGTCAGCAGGTTAGCTCGTCCATCAGACAAACTCCCAACATCTGCACTGTCTGATTATCATCTGATCAGCTCAGTCACCTTTATTGATTAGCTCACATTACTGATCAGAATATATTTTTAAAAAACCTGCTGAGAGGGGATTTAAAGAGCGCCCTCTGCTGGAGGACAGGGGGACGACTTCACACTCTGTGATTAGACACCGCAGGTTTGAATTCAGACAGATGATCAATTAATCGATTAGTGTCGTCTGTTACAGTCTCAACTCTGCCAGCTGGTTGAATGTGACAGTAAAGATCTGTGCGGCGAAACGCTGAACAATTAATCCTGAAAAGAACCGACAGATGAATCAATAATTGCAGAAGTAAACTTGAATATTAGAGTGATCAGCAGACGGGAGCTGCTTCAGGACCGGATCACTCTGCTGCCCTCACTGAGCCTGGAAGATTTAATGTGAACCAGAAGCAAACAAACGTTTTCTTATGAACACTCCAGATGTTTGACGTCAGCTGATCGTCTCCGTGTTGATGTTGTTTGTGTGTTCAGTCGTAGGAAGTCCACAGTGTCCAGAGAGAGACTGAAGCTGCTCTTTAAACAACACTGTGAGCCTCAGAACGGGACCATCGTACTCAAGGTGAGAATATTAATACACCACAGTGAGAAACATACAGTACGTACGCAACGTACACATGAGCACTGATGAGGCCTTCAGACCAAACATGAGCTGAATCATCTCCAGGTCCAGAATATAACAAAGTCAGTGAAAGACACAAAGTTATCATTCACACAACGTCGTGAGTTGAAAACATTGAACTGGAGGATTTCTGGTGACGTTGTGTCTGAAAGTATCAGCGCTGGCGTTCGCACTGACGTCACGATGCTAACGTCTCTGATGTCCAGACAGTCATGAACAACGATGGCACATCTCCTGCACTGAGACAGGACAGGAAGGAGCTGCTGGGAGGAAAGTCTGACTACCTGGTCAGTCATGGAAATACTTCCGGTTTAACGACGAGCTGACTTGGATGGGGATTAAATGTTTTCGGGCGGCTCTTCTAGACTCTCTAATTTTAATTGGAATGAATTGCCCAAATTCTGACAGTAAAACGAGTCATTTTGGGGAGTTGTGAGGCTTCTATTACTATCTTTGCAGATGCATCTTTCCCAACGCGAGCTTTAGTCCCCAGTGCATCACATGACGATGTGATTACACGGCTTGGCCACGACAAACATTGGCTTCAAAGCCTGGTGCTCCTTTTCTTCCTCGTTGGTTTTACCGGCAGACTAACAGCCACACAGCCGTCCGCTGTATCGGAGTATGTAGCATCCTGCTATTCACTGACGGGAGAGCTGTCTTGAGTGAGAGAGATCTGGCAACTCCATAAATAGAAGATCAATACGTCGTGGCCAATGTTGATTTTGTGGTGGACCGCCACAAATAACTGAATGTGTGGGAAACACTGAAGAAATGTCGTTGTTCTGTGTTCAGACTGATGTGGTGAGACGGTTAATTTAGTCTCCGTCTACCTGCTGCTCACAGTTACTATTCATTGATTTTAAGTTATTTTGATCTCAGTGGAGACGGATGGACACCTGTCGGTCTCAGGTAGAGCAGGAAGCTGCCGTCATCCAGACGCTGAAACTCACCCAGCTGTGTGTATGTGTGTGTGAGTGTGTGACGACAGGCGAATATTCTCCTCATGTTTGGTCTGAACGCACCATAGGACCCGTTAATGACTTCCTGTGTGTTGACGATCACGTCCTGTCTCCCAGTCCTCCACAGTGATGAAGTACAGTCTGTCTGAACAAACGTTCTCTCAGTTCTTCCCTGATGAGCCCCCGCTGTTCCCCTTCAGCCCCGCCTCTAAAGGTGGAGGGCGGGGCTCACCTGGACAGGTGAGTGATGTCCCTCCACTGATTTAAGTTGTGTGAAAACAGTGTTTGTAAAACGTGTGACCGAGCCGACTGATCAGTGATCGAGTGTTATGAAATGTTCCTAATCAATAACGTGAGCTGTGATGTCGCGATGCGTTCAGTCTGTGATGTCGCGATGCGTTCAGTCTCTGATGTCGTGATGCGTTCACAGGCCAGCTCGTCGCTGCTGAAGGCTGCAGAGAAGCTGAAGCTGCTGCAGCAGAGGGATGAGATGGCTGCAGCCGCTCAGGACAAAGCTCGACTGAAGAAGGAGAAGGAGGAGGCTCAGGAGGCCAAGAGGAGGGATAGGGAGGACAGAGAGAGGCTGAAGGAGGAGCACAGGAGGAGGTTTGAGGTGGAGAAAGAAAGGAGGAGGGAGGAGAAGGAGCGCAGGAAGCTGGAGAAGGAGAAGGTGAGTTTTATACTTTATTTTAATTTGAAATGAAAAACTAATCGATCAATTAATTAAAAAAAAGTGTCTGAGAGCTGAGACGTCTTTTATCGGATCTGCAGGAGCGAGAGAAGCTGAAAGAGGAGAAGAAGAAGTACGCCGAACGTCTGAAACTGTGGAACAAACCCAGAGAAGACATGGAGTGTGAAGACCTGAAGGTCAGTGAACGCACCACAGAGCAGTCGCTCTGTTCCTGTCTGTTCGTCTCTTACAAATAAAGTTTAGATTGAACCATTAATGCAGTAATGAACCTTGAGATCTGTGAGAATTCTCCTCTGAGCCAGTTCCTGTTTCTGTGTGTGCTGGTCCTACAGGAGCTGCCCAGTCCAGTTCCGGTGAGGACTCGTCTTCCAGCCGAGCTCTTTGGAGATGCTCTGATGGTTCTGGAGTTCTTGCAGGCCTTTGGCGAGGTCTTTGATCTGAAGGACGAGTTCTCCGACGGAGTCTCTCTCGGTTAGAACCCATATTCTCCTAGCAGAACTAGACCAGGACCCTGTGGTTCCTTACAGGGTTCTGCTCCCAGTCCGTTTGACTCTTGTGCTGGTGCATTGTAGGGCTGTTACGACACATGTATCAAAACCAAAATCGCGACACTCATATCCATGAACCTGTCTCGGGGTGTGATAAGGCAGAACCGCAACACAACTTCCAGTCCAGTTCAGCTCTATGAGCTAAAGTGACACAACATTAACACCACAGCGGTGGTTCGCCAATTCTCCACCGTTGGTCGTTCACACAGAGCGAAGCACCGCTGGAGTAAAGACGAACCGCTGTGTAATTCACACAGAAAGCCGGCGCTGCGGCTCCTAAAGAGGTGTGACGGTCCTGTTTGTGTGCTTTCAAGGTGTTTCCCAGGTGTCCTCCTGCCAATCTAAACCCGCGGATAAGTTACAATCATGTGGATGCTGTTATAATGTGGCGTGATTGAGATCCTGACTAGGGCTGGGACGACGTAATCAACGACATAAATTCGTCGACATGAATAATTTGCGTCGACGTGTCGTCCCAAACAGGAAGTGGTGAGACCTGCGGGGGCTGAGAATAGCCTCTCACACAGAGACGCTGCATGTGTCGAGCCTTCTTAGTGTTTTCAAAATAGAGATTGTGACGTAAAAGTGCCCGTAGCAATCCCATTGAAAATGAGTCTGCACCGAAAATGAAAATACTGTAAATCTTAAAAGTGCCTCTTTCATCGTAATTATGCTTTTACACGAAGGTTTGACTCGTATACATTCACAAATAAAGCCAAAGCTGCATTTTGGAGAGAGTTTCGCTTTAAGTTGGTGTTATTAGATTTTCCTTCAGTTCTCACAGATGTTCTCTCTCTGTCCTCAGAGGTTCTAGAAGAGGCTCTGGTGGGTTCCGACCCTGAAGGTCCTCTGTGTGAGCTGCTGTTCTTCTTCCTGTCGGCCATCTTTCAGGCTCTGGCCGAAGAGCAGGAGGAGGTGGCCAAAGACCAGGCTGAAGGTACACACACACACACACACACACACACACACACACACACACACACACACGTTGTGTACACACACACACACACACACGTTGTGTACACACACATTGTGTGTGTGTGTGTGTAATGTGTGTATATTGTGTGTATTGTTTATGTGCAGACCTGTCCGAGGCTCTGGATGACGACTGTGATGTCACTCAGTCGGCTCTGAGCGCCGTCGCCTCATTGGCTGCAGCCTGGCCTCAGCTGCATCAGGGCTGCAGTCTGAGGAAGTTGGACCTGGACAGCTGCACACTGTCAGAGATCCTGCGGCTGCACATCCTGGCTTCTGGTGCTGACTGTTACCACGGCAACGCCAAGTTCCGCTACCAGAAGCAGGGTGGCTTCACGTTGACGGATGACCCGTGTGTTGAGCTGCGATTGGCTGAACCAGCGCTGCTGAAGAAGCTGTCAAGCACAGCGGTGTACGACCTGACACCAGGTCAGACACTAACAAATGATTCATATAGCTATTGATCAGTGATTGATCAGTGATTGATCAGTGATTGATATGTTTACAGGGGAGAAGCTGAAGATCTTACAGGCTCTGGTGGGGAAGCTGCTGACGTTGGCGTCCAGCAGAGATGTGATTGAAGACTGTGTGGAGGATCAAAGAGCTGCCAAACAGGAACTGAGAGAAATCAGAGCCGAACAACACCGCCGCGACAGAGAGGAGGCTGCACACAGGTATACACATAGGTATACACACAGTATACACATAGGTATACACACAGTATACACATAGGTATACACACAGTATACACACAGTATACACACGGGTATACACACGGGTATACACACGGTATACACACGGGTATACACACGGATATACACACACAGGTATACACACAGTATACACATAGGTATACACACAGTATACACATAGGTATACACACAGTATACACACACAGTATACACACGGGTATACACACGGGTATACACACAGTATACACACAGTATACACACACAGTATACACACGGGTATACACACGGGTATACACACGGATATACACACAGGTATACACACAGTATACACACGGGTATACACACAGTATACACACGGGTATACACACAGTATACACACGGGTATACACACAGTATACACACGGATATACACACACAGGTTTGAAGCAGAGTCCTGATGTGTCCTTTTCCTTCAGGGTTCGTCTTCGTAAAGAGGAGAAGCTGAGGGAGCAGGAGCAGAGGATGAAGGAGAAGGAGGAGAGACTGAAGGAGCAGGAGGTGAAGGGAGGACTCCAAACTAATAGGTAGAGGAGAAACTAACAGCAACTGAATTACTGCACAAAGCCACATTAAATTGATTTTATTTGAGCTGTTATGAAGTTTTATTATTATAAATGTCCTTCTGATTTGTTGACATGTCGAATGTGTGACAGTGAGACTCCTGTAGAACCAAACGCTGAAGAGGACGATGAGCAAAACTCGTCGTCCAACAAGAAGAAGCTTCAAGGTAGAAAAATAAATCACTGTAACTTTGCCTCGACTGATTTCATGCTGCTGACTCATGATTGTCCTGCTTTCTGCTGTTGTGATGAGTCATGGTTGTCGTCTCTCCTGCAGCTAAACTGAACCAGAAAGAGAAACAGCAGCTGATGACCTCTGACCCCAAACCCTCGTCCTGCCCCCCCAGCAGCCTGACTGCAGAGGAGCTGGAGAGCGAGCAGGAGAAGGTTAGAAACAGACTCATTAGCAACACACCTTATTATTGATCAACTCATGTTTTACTGAGCTGATCAATCACAATGTGATCTGAGTGTCGTGTGTGTCTCACCCCGCAGGTTCGAGAGCTGCTGGAGCGGATTCAGAAGGCGGCGGCCTGCACCTGCCTGCTGCCTCTGGGCAGAGACCGCCTGTATCGCCGCTACTGGCTCCTCCCCTCAGCCTCCACCCTGTTTGTGGAGGAGGACTGCTTCGGCCTCACAGAGGACATGCTGCAACCAAACCCCAAACCTGCGCAGGACGCCACCACCAAGATGGAAGAGGAGGTGAAGGAGGAGCCTGCAGAGGGAAGGTAGGTGACTGCTTCTCCTTCTGGTCCTGAGTGTGAGACATGAGGAGCTCAGGTGTTCAGTGATGTTCTGTAATGGTCATTAAAACTTCCCGCTGTACAGTGCTGGCTCAAACCCCGCCCCCCTCCACACATGTGGGCCGCCTGTCAAACGTCCCAACCAATGGTCCTTCTACAACTCAGTGGAGGAGGTGGATCAGCTGATCGAGGCCCTGAACCCCCGAGGTCACCGCGAGAGCAGCCTGAAAGAGGCGCTGCTGCAGGAGAGGGAGAGACTGCAACGCCTGCTGCAGGACTGTGACGGCAGCAAGTACACCCATACAGGTACATATATACATACCTGTATACAAGTACATAGTACAGGTAAATACACACAGGAGGTATATTCACTCAGGTACACTACCTGCACCTGTGGTGTTTGTCCAGATCACCCGGAGTCGTCCCGATCAGTCCCAGAATGCACTGCTTCAGCTGAGGCTCTGATGGAGGGCAGACTGAGAGACCTGCTGCTGGACATTGAGGACCGTATCCACCAGGGAACTCTGGGAACTCTGAAGGTAAACACACACACCTGGTGGTTAACAGTAGACACAGCAGCTGACATCACACTCACCTGTCTGTCTGTGTTCAGGTGATGGACAGACAGGTGTGGCGCTCAGCGCTGGAAGCAGGAAACTACGACCTGTTGAGTTCTGATGGCCGAGAGAACGGAGGGCTGAATGGACGGGAGGAGGCCATGGAGGTAGACTCGCCTGCACACCTGAGAGCCAGAGACAGGTAACAAACATTTACACCTGAGAGCCAGAGACAGGTACTTCCTGATTGTCTTCCTCCTCTTCCTGTGTCCATGTGTGTTTTAAGTGTGTGTGTGTGTGTGTGTGTGTGTGTGTGTGTTTCAGGCTGCAGGAGCTGAAGGCAGATAGCGTGGCGTCCTGCAGCGGCTCTGGGACTCCTCAGGTCGTCAGCAGCTCAGTACGAATCCTGGCTCAGGCCCTTGCTCACATCGAGCAAGGCATCGAGAGACGCTTCCTCAAAGCTCCATTAGGTGAGGACGACTCAAAGAAAGAGCAGAAGACGAAGAAGAACAAGAAGAAGGACGATGACCAGGCCAGTGACGGTGCGACTTCCTGTTTAATAAAACTCTGAACTGATGTCATCATCATCACTGTCAATGCTTCTGTCTGTCAGTAGACTCACTCTGTCTGTCTGTCTGTGTGTCTGTCTGTCAGACGGCAGTGACAGCGGTCGCGTCAGTAAGACGGTATTGGAGCGATGGAGGGAGTCTCTGCAGTCCTGCTCAAGTCTGTCTCAGGTCAGACACACACACACACACACACACACACACACACACACACACACACACACACACACACCAGACTTCAGTCTTGAATGTGGCACTGACATGCTGATGTTTGTGTTCAGGTGTTTGTCCACCTGTCCAGCCTGGAGAGAAGTGTCCTTTGGTCTCGCTCCATCCTCAACGCTCGCTGTCGCATCTGCAGACGCAAAGGAGACGCTGACAACATGCTGCTGTGTGACGGCTGTGATCGAGGACACCACACCCACTGTCTGAGGCCCCGCCTCAAGGTAAATATAGACCACACCCACTGTCTGAGGCCCCGCCTCAAGGTAAATACAGACCACAACCACTGTCTGAGGCCCCGCCTCAAGCAGGGTTTCCGTGGAGTCTTAAAAAGTCTTAAATTTGAAAATCTCAATTTTAGGCCTTAAAGTCTTAAATACGTCCATATTTTGCATATAGGTCTTAAATTACATGTAGTCAGGTCTTAAATATGTACGTTCATTTACCGCTTCCGTCATCGCCCTTTTTTTTTTTTTTTTTTTTTTCGGAGGAAATGTGTTGGTGAGATTCACAGTCAGCTCCGTCTGTTCTTCTGTCTGAAGTATCCAGGAACGTACGTTTTATTTTGCCAACAACGCGGTCGGAATTTATCGGCGCACACTTCGCCAGTTCCGGAACGACTTCGACAGCGGAATCTGCCAGAGGACCCTCAGATTGGGCACACTCGGTGTGAAAGCGCTGGTGTCGCACACAAAATCGTAAAAAACACCAGTTAGCTAGCGAAGTCGCGCTATCACACACTTCTGTACGCCTTTGTCACCAGTTCCCGGTCCAATTTCATCCAGTTCTGCTCAACCTGAACTCTGAACCGCCTCTGCCGCATCGCAGTCAAGCGACATTCAGACAATCTTTGGCCGAACTCCGACGTTGAAAGCGGAGTTGCTTTCGATATTGAACACTGTGTGTGTGTGTGTGCAGGGTTATTATAATTAACTAAAATTAAATTCCTAGATACAAACTATACTTAAACTACTTAGATCACTTGTTGGACTAATTAAAACTAAACTAAAATGAAAACACAAACTGAAAATCTAAATTAAATAAAAACTAATGAAAATGTTAAAACTATAATAGCCCTGACACGCATTCATTCACTCCATTCTTCATTGTTTGAGCTGCTCTGTGAATGGCAATAAATGTGTTTTGTTTGTTTTTTTAAAGTAATTCTGGGACGGCATTTTTCCTTTTTCGTCCTTCATGTAGGTCTTAAATTTGACTTGTTCAAACCGGCAGACAGCCTGTCAAGATAAATGTAGACAAGCCGGTCAGAAACTGTTAACGACTGTACAAAAAACTGGAGGATGAGAGTGCTTAGGAGAGTTAGCCTGAATTAGCTATTGCTAACACTGACACATGTTCTGATTCTGGTCTGATTCAGTGGACTATAACTGTTTCTTTTGTAACTCAGTCTGTCCCAGAGGGTGACTGGTTCTGTCCAGACTGTCGACCCAAACAAAGATCTAGCCGCCTACCATCCCGTCAGCGCTCCTCTATCGATGAGGAGGAGGAAGAGGAGGAGGATAAAGAAGAAGAGGACGAGGAAGAGGAGGAGTCAGATGAAGAAGAGGAGTCTGAGGAAGAGGAAGAATCAGAGGAGGAAGAGGAGGAAGAGGAGGAAGAAGTCGTTGTGAGGTAAGTGGAAATATTTCGGCTTCGTCCGTCTGCTCTGACATCAGCTCAAACAGCAGTTTATCTTCTGCAGCACCAAGAAGAACTCGGCCCCACCCCTGAAAGGCAGGAACCAGCAGGTGACGCCCAAGAACCAGCAGGTGACACCCAAGAACCAGCAGGTGACACCCAAGAACCAGCAGGTGACGCCCAAGAACCAGCAGGTGACGCCCAAGAGCACCTCGGCCTCAGCAGGGAAGAATTCAGCAGCTTCTAAGTCAGTACCTGTTTGTTTGGTCCCACAGGATGCCAGTTTACTTGTACTCTGATCCAGGTTAACTGATTCTGTCCAATCACAGATCCTCAGGGAAAAAAGCCACACCCCCCACTGTGAAGGCCAACGTAGTGTCTGGAGGTAAACCTGCCGCCCGCTCTGGGAGTCGAGTCAGTGTCCGTCTGAGCCACGAAATCCTTCCGACAAACGGCAACAGCAAGACCTCACCTGGTCCGAGTGAGGCCCGCAAGCGACCGCCCACAGGTAACAGCAATCAGTGCACAGTATCACCTGCCAACAGGTAAACAGCTGGCTTCAGACAGGTGTATGTCGAGCACTTGTCTGAACTGGACCTCTATGTTAAACATCAGTAACACCAGTAAACCTCTCCCCTCTCCTCCCCCAGATGTGACTCCCCCTCCTAAACCCTCCAAACCCGTCCTTCCACCTTCATCCTCCGCCCGCTCGTCTTCCTCCAGTCGACGCTCCTCTGGCAGGAACCACGGCGTCCACGAGCTGTCGGCCTGCGAGCAGCTGACGGTGGAGCTGGTCCGGCATGAAGATAGTTGGCCCTTCATGAAGCTGGTGTCCAGGACTCAGGTACACACACACACACACACACACACACACACACACACACACACACACACACACACACACACACACTACCAGATTTAAAGTTGGAAAAGGTGTATTTATTTAACTGTGATGAAGGAAGTGGAACTGATATCTGTCCGTCCCTCCAGGTGAGTTCGTCTCAGACGTGGACCTGATGTTCTCTAACTGTCTGCAGTATAATCCTCGTCACACTAACGAGGCGAAGGCCGGTCACCGCCTGCAGCAGTTCTTCCACTCAGAGCTCAGTAGACTCGGCCTATCAGAGCGCGGCCCGACCCCGCCCGCAAAACGCTCCCGACACTGAACCAAACGCCCCCTCTGACCTCAGAGTCAGGGATGAGACCTGGTCCCTCATGACCTCTGACCCCTGTGACTTGTCAGTCTGTACTGTGATGAAACAGAGGTCAAAGGTCATGAAGATACAGTTCCACTGAGCACACCTGAGACACACAGGTGTGTCCTCATTGATCAGCTGATCAAACCCTCCTGAGTTGATAGTGAAGTGTTAGTTTTCCTCTGACCTGCTCGATTACGCTCAGGTGTCTCCTCCTGTCTGTGGACGGACGGGGACATGTAGCAGACATTCCTGTGGTGCTGTAGGACAGACAGACAGACAGACAGACAGACTGTAGATGCAGACAGACAGACAGACAGACAGACTGTAGATGCAGACAGACAGACAGACAGACAGACTGTGCAGACAGACAGACAGACTGTGCAGACAGACAGACAGACAGACAGACAGACTGTGCAGACAGACAGACAGACTGTGCAGACAGACAGACAGACTGTGCAGACAGACAGACTGTGCAGACAGACTGTGCAGACAGACAGACTGTGCAGACAGACTGTGCAGACAGACAGACAGAC
>CAEMYA010000170.1:214357-228977 GCA_903131615.1 Diplodus sargus | reverse complement strand
CTGCTGGCTGGTGCAGCTCTGACCGTTTGAGGATTTGATTTGTTAGCTTGAGAGGCTAGCGGCTAACTCTGAGTTACAGCTGTGCCACGTTGTGTTTTTCTGTGCAGAAAACCATCCAGACCTCACCCATCGACTACATCAGGTCCTTCCAGATGTTCAACAACACACACACCGTCTACACTCACAGGTACACACTGCAACTGCACACTTTAACAGACACATAGAACATGAAGCAGTTTAATATCTGAGCCACTAAACTGAAGCGAACATGGAGAAGCCCTCATCGTGCAGAGTTGGAGGGTTTGAACACAGCGTGTCCTGTTTATGTACAGATGAGTCTGTTCATCAGAATCTCTGCAGATTGAATTTCCTGCTGAACTTTGACTAATGAAGCTAATGAGTATCTGTGTGTGTCTGCAGCTATCTGGGTCTGGGTCTGATGTCGGCTCGGCTCGCCGTCTTAGGAGGCGTTGACTCTTCTCCCCGTACGCACCTTTACCCTTCACTCTCACTGTTTTATTCTTCTTGTTTATTTGCTTTCATNNNNCCCCCCCCCCCCCCCCCCCCACGCTCCCTCAGATAAATAAGCCATTATCTAATCTTTTAATAACAGCAAGATTAATTCCTTACTGCCAGCTGTTGCTGCGATTTAGCTGCTGTAAGAAGCTGCAGCACTGAGTCTGCCTGCCTGTCTGTCTGTCTGCCTGCCTGCCTGTCTCTCTGTCTGTCTGCCTGTCTCTCTGTCTGTCTGTCTGCCTGTCTGTCTGACTGCCTGTCTGTCTGCCTGTCTCTCTCTCTGCCTGTCTGCCTGCCTGCCTGTCTGTCTGTCTGCCTGCCTGCCTGCCTGTCTCTCTGTCTGTCTGCCTGTCTCTCTGTCTGTCTGTCTGTCTGTCTGTCTGCCTGTCTGTCTGTCTGCCTGCCTGTCTCTCTGTCTGTCTGCCTGTCTCTCTCTCTGCCTGTCTGTCTGTCTGTCTGCCTGCCTGTCTCTCTGGCTGCCTGCCTGTCTCTCTCTCTGTCTGTCTGCCTGTCTCTCTCTCTCTCTGTCTGTCTGTCTCTCTGCCTGTCTCTCTGTCTGTCTGCCTGTCTCTCTCTCTGTCTGCCTGTCTCTCTCTCTGCCTGTCTGCCTGTCTGTTTCTGTGCCTGTCTGCCTGCCTGCCTGTCTGACTGCCTGCCTGCCTGTCTGTCTGTCTGTCTGTCTGTCTCTCTCTCTGTCTGTCTGCCTGCCTGTCTGTCTGCCTGTCTGTTTGCCTGCCTGTCTGTCTGTCTGTCTGCCTGTCTGTCTGTCTGCCTGTCTGTCTGTCTTTGAATCTTGAATCTGTCACATTGACCTCAATAGACATTAATGGCACACTGATAAATATAGTTGCTGATGTGTGTGTGTGTGTGTGTGTGTGTGTGTGTGTGTGTGTGTGTGTGTGTGTGTGTGTGTGTGTGAGCAGTAGGGGGCAGCACTGAGCTGGTCAGCCCCTGCCTTGCTCCAGAGTACTCGGGCAGCTGGGAGCACGCTGACGTCGTGTACACTGTGAAGGGGCAGAAGGCAGGTGAGCTCCACTCACTGATGGCATTGGTTGATATATTTTTTTTACCCATCATGCAGTGGGAGCGTGCAGGAACCTTACAGCTGTGTGTGTTTCAGGGGAGCCCGTTTATGAGGCGTGTCTGACCAAAGTGGAGAAGATTCTGTACAGGAAGGTGACGAAGGCGCCTGAAACGGCAGACATGGATTTCTACGCCTTCTCCTACTACTACGACCGAGCCGTCGACCTCGGGGTCATCGGTACGATGCTAACGCTGAAGCTAACAACCCGTACACTAGTTTCCTGTCCTCAAGTCGGACGTCCATGAAGCTCCTGTGTTGATTAATGGTGTGGAGAATATCTGAAAACTACAAGAAACCAGTGGAGAGAGAATCCAACTCCAACTCCCAGGGTGCATTTCACCAACAGCCAATCAGAGAGCTTGTCCTGTGTTGTTTTTATTGCTAACAGTGAGCTGTCATTGGTGTTGGCTGAAATAAGTAACCATGGCAACTTGTTTCTTCTTCTCCTTCTCCTTTAATAACCTGGTCTGGAGGTCCGTGTGACGTTAGATTTTTTCATACCTTAGAATGAAGCCAGTATTACGTGAGCTGCATACTATTTCCAGTAAATATTACAGTATGCCAGCACTGGACACGACGCTGCCATAAATATCTCACAATGCATTGCAGTGGTGACGACAACACAACACACAATGGCGGACAGCGACGCCGTGGTGACCCGTGCCAGCCGCTCCTCTACCAGCACCTCTGTAGTAATATAACGTTAATATAATGCAGTCCAGTACAACAGCATCACTTCACGAGTTCACCTGCGGTTTGCTTTTATTATTGTGTGGCCTCTTATTGGATGCTTATCCAGGATGTATTATTAGATTATTATTATTAGATGTATTAAGAGTGTTATTGCAGATTGCAGGGAGAGGTGAGGTTGGCACAGGTTACCACGGTTACGTGTCTCCAAGAGAGGCAAGAGGCTCTCAGGAGCTGCGTCACTTCCGCGCTGAGCAGTGAGTCAGAAAGATGCACTCGACTGTTATTCACTCAGAAGTGTGTTGAACGATACACTTACTGTAGTGTATGGAATGGAATTTCTGACGCAGCCTGAGCTGTTGTCATCAGTTCTTCACTGGTTGTGATGTGATGTGTGTTCTGTGTTCAGACGAGAAGAAGGGAGGAACCATCAGTGTGTCAGATTACATCGAGTCAGCTAAAAGAGGTGAGACGGCGCCCTCTGCTGCCACCTGCACGTTACTGTCCACACCATTTTATTATGTTATTATAAAGTCACTGAACTTTAATCCTGTTTATTTTTAATCTATTTATTTTAAACTTATATAATTATTTGTATTTAATGCAGTTTGCAGCGGCCTGACTGCCACTCCTCCCCAGAGTCCGTTCCAGTGTCTGGACCTGGTCTACATCTCAGTCCTGCTGCAGGAGCTCGGATTCCCCACAACCAAACAGTTCAAGGTGAGGAACACCAGAGGCCAGAGTCTGGGCCAGAGTCTGGGCCAGAGTCTGAGCCAGAGTCTGGGCCAGAGTCTGAGCCAGGGTCTGGGCCAGGGTCTGGGCCAGAGTCTGAGCCAGGGTCTGGGCCAGAGTCTGAGCCAGGGTCTGGGCCAGAGTCCAGGGCCTGACGTGTTGTGTTTGTGTTGCAGCTGGCGAGGACGATCAACGAGGTGGAGACCAGCTGGGCTCTGGGAGCGACGTTTCATTACATCGAGTCCCTGAAGAGACACTGATGCTTTTATTGTGAAAAACTTGAGAACACAAACATCCTGAATGTTCTGAGCCTCAGACCCGTGGTGACCTCATCCCAAACCCAAACCCGACCCCCTAGTCTCTGTGGAGCCTGACACCTGCTGTTGAAAAGCAGCAGCCCCTATTGGCTGATCCCAGATGATGTCACTCAGGAACCAATCCAAAGACAGATGGACACATATTTACCTGCAGCTGTCAGGCTCCACACACACCTGGGTCCCATTACAGAAACGTCCTGTCATGTCCGTTTTTTCTGTCGTTGAAGCTTCAACAGGACGAGCAGTCAGACATTTTTCTGTAATGAGGCCCTGAACAGTGTGACATCATGTCTGACCGTCCAATCAGACGCTGCACTTTGCTTCATATTTCAGTCCAGAAACTCAGTTTCCTCTTTTCCAGAACGAAGTGACCTCATGGAAACACTCCACACAGGAAACACTGTCAGCGGCACAGCAGCAGCTCCTTCACCTGGAAATCCTCACTTATATATTTTAACTTCTATATTTTGTTATAAAGGATGTGGGTACCAGCATGTTTTATATGGATCACTAGATTATTTGTAACCATGATGAATGTTTGAAGATGATGTTTGTGCCAAAAATATTCAGTTTGTTCCAGATTCGCCAAAACCCTCAAAAACAGAGAAACGGTCACACTTCTGCTGATGGTCAGTGATTTAAGGGCTCAGACAGTTTGATCTTCTGAACGGTACAACGCTCACTCTGTCAGAGCGCGTCGTGACCTCACGTCTCGTCATGTTAAACTTGATATATTGTGTTTGTATCGACAGCGGCTGATTGTTTTCTACTCTGAAGGATTCGTTTCTACATGTGGTGAATGTTTCTGAACTCTGCAGGTGTCAAACACAGATAAAAAAGACGAGTCCACCGTCACGAGTCTCCACTGATCCTTCAGAACAACATCGCATAGTTCAGTTTTATGTCCTGGACAGTATAAGTGACAAAATCAGAGTGCAGTAAAACACAGTGAAGCTGACGAACAGTTCACACACACACAAAGCTTTATTCATGTAAACGTTCCCCACAGAACCCGGCTTATAAACAGGTAGAGGAACACCTGTCGGGGGCTGTGACATCACAGCCGTCCAGCAGGAACCAGAACAGATTCACCTGAAAACATTTGACAGCAGCAGAGATGCTTCAGGCCAAACACAGCGTGAGAACCACTCAGAAGCTTCAGAGGCAGGAAGTGAGCAAGCAGGGGAAGAACAGGAAAAGGCGGGGTCTCGGGCGAGGAGGCGGAGTCTCAGAGGAAGGCGTCACACCACTCCTTCAGACACAGAGCGCAGAGGCCGGCCTGGCGGCTGTTCGCTCCGCTGGCGTCTTTGAGCCACTCTGTGAACATCTCGCCATCTTTCTTCAGCAGCAGGAACTGACCGAGGACGACGTAGGCCTGGAGACGCACCACAGACAGGCAGACAGACAGAAGAAAAGAATAAGTTAAGACAGAATAAACTAGAAACATTTGCATTTCCTGCAGAAATACAGTGTGAATGCTGACGGCTGAAGTGATTTGGGAAATCTGCTGGAAATGCATAAAACTAAGAATGAATGGTCAAGAATTTGCAGAAAAAGCTGAATTGTTCAAAAGCTGAAAAGTAATGGGACTAAAAAAAGTTCAACATTATGATAGTTGAACATAAAGCTCAATGTTTCAAAAAGCTAAAAGTAAGAAGGCTGAAGAGCTTAAACACTTCCTGTGTGGCTGCACACATGCTGGAGCAGTAAAACAGCCAAACATGAAAATGTCCCCATAAGAATGAATGGGAAAACACCTCCCAAACTCCTGCAAGTTTGGGAAACAATGTAATGGTTATCACCAAAATATTTATATATTGAGTAACAGGAGACATTGCTGAACTCTGTGATGTCTTCTTTATTTCTGTGGAGTGAAAGATGAGGGCACTGAAACAAAACAGGTACCGTCTGCTCTCCTCCAGAAATGTAGGCTCAAAATTAACGCAGCAGCTTATGGGGGAGCTGCTGGAGTGCTTGTCGCTCTGGAGCTGCTAAATCCAAAATTGTAAGTCATACATCTGAAATAAGACCACCACTGAAAGCCAACAATATTTCCTACATTTCTATGTATATATTGTCTATGTGAAGTAAAAGATGTGGGATCCAAATCAAGCTGAAATCTCCCGTTTTTTCCAGCTGCTCTCCACTCTAGCGATGATGTCACGCACTCTAGCTCACGCAATACACACCCATTATAAAATCAGAAGACGAGCTGAAAATCCTTAAAACCAAAACTGTGATCATTTCAAAACCATACAAGATTTTAAAAAGCTGAATACGCGCCCAATAGTTCAAAGTCTTCTGACTCTTTAAAAGTTGGAATGGTGTCTCTAGCTCAAAGTATGAGGGACAAGAAGAGGTTGAAAGTCGATGATGTGCAGAATGTGTGTGTGTGTGTGTGTCTCCACCTTATCGAAGCCCTGGTGCTCCAGCTTCTTCCCCAGAATCTCTCCGATCCCGGCCAGAGCCGACACCGGTTTGTCTCCCATCGGCTCGCCGACAAAGTCCCTGTGCTTCTGGGACGTGTTGGACATCCTGCTGGAACAGAAGAACCAGAACCAGACTCACAGATCATTCACTTAAAGTCTGTGTAAAGCGGCAAAAAAATTGTGTTATGAGTTTGTCACACCACAGAAACATGTGTCATTGACCACTGAGCCAAATTTTAAAGATTAAAAAAAATGCTAAGTATATAAAATTAGGTCTCAAAATCCTGGAAAAACAAGCGCTTCTCTCTGCTGTGAGACGCTGGAGGCGTGTCAGTCAGAGCTGGAACAAGAAAACTGGATCTGTTCTCCTGCTTCATCTTACAGTTTCGTGCCAACATTATATTTTATGCTAACGTTATTATTTTATTTTAACGCTAACATAACTTTATCTACGTCACCTTGTTTTTCATACCAAGACCTTTGATGCTAACATTGCTTTATTTATTATGCTAACGTTACTTTAAAAAAGTAAATGTACTTAGTTACATTCCACTGCAGGTCAGATAACGATTAATCGACTTTGTGAGGAGCTTAATTATAGGGCTTTTATATTGTAGGAAAAGTGTCCTCCATGTTTGTGATGTTTTGATTCAAACAAACAAACAAACAAACAAACAGCAGCTCTGCTGGACTCTCACAGTTCAACCAGTTAAACCAGTTAGACCAGTTAGACCAGTTGCTCTGTAGAGACCACATTCACAACCTAATGTTAGACTGTTCCGGTCCCGACACGACCCGGTTCAGATCGAGTCTTTACCTGCTGGTCTGGGCCTGCTGAAGGTGGACTGGACCGGCTTCACGTGCTGGAGGATCAGGCGGGTTCAGACAGACAGACAGACACAGTTTAAACTTCAACACAGCGTCAGAAACGAGAAGAACCCGCAGTTTTTACCGCCTTAAGCAGCACGTGAGGGTTACCTGCGGCGGGGGACGAGCTCCGACTCACCTGAGCTCAGGAGACACGCAGACCGCTGAGGAGCCGACAGGGAAAGTTTTTTTCTGAGCTGAGTCGTTTTATTCTGAAACCCGGAAATACCAGCCGCATTTACTGACGCGCTGATCCTGACGTCAGGACGCAGACCGACAAAGATAGTTTGTGCTCATGATGAGTCACTCGGTACAAAATTCTAAGACTAAAATGTAATTTGAGGATGTTGTTTTAAATCGCAGCTGTTTAATTTCGCTCCTGAGGCAGATTCTCTCTTTAAAATCAGTCATTGTAACTCGTTTCTAAACTAAACTAATCAACGTTTTCAAAATCCAGAGTTTCTCCTCTGACTCGTAGTTTAGTGCTGGCAGCGTTCTGTGAGTCTGTGGCCTCCAGTTTCTAACCTTTATCTTAAATGAATTAACTTTCTGAACAGCAGCGAGTGTCGCAGTGAACAGAACCTTTTCACTGGACTCACTGAACCTTCTGAGGATCTCAGATGCACTCTGTTAAATTCTGTACTGTGGTTCATACAAAAGCCTGATTTGTCTAATTTTGACGGTTCTTTAGATTTAGTGGAATCAAACGGACCATGTTTGATTCTGGATCAGTCAGTACTTACAGTTCGGTCCTAACACAGATAACTGAGTGTTTAAATGACTGCTGACTATTTTCTATCCATAGCTTGGAACTATTTTATTGTATTTTGCAGATCATGTCTGTTTTATTCTTTAGTTTAGAGTCAACAGTAAAACTATTTCTTTAAACTATTTCCCGCCACACGCAGCTGTAGAGACGCGTCACTGTTCTGTTGTTTTAAACGGTGACAATAAAGATTTGAGTCTTGAATCCTGGCTCTGATGCTCTCAGGAGGCTCGGCTCAGAAACACGTCAGAGTGAGACGTCTCCGCCGCTCGGCGCTCTTTGTCAGACATTCCACAGACGACCCCGCCCTTTGTCCACCCAGGCCCCGCCCCCCGCACTCTTCCCAGCTGTCAGCGTTGAGTGGGCGGGGCTGCGTGCTGTCTTCCTGCTCCACCTGCCAGGTGTTCGTCAGTCTCAGCGGGACCCTCCTCACCGCTCAGTCCGTCTCTGACCTCCTGCTCCCGGATCTTTGTGTGCCAACATGGCGGCGCCGCTCACCGACCAGGAGAAGCGGAAGCAGATCAGCGTCCGGGGCATCGCCGGGCTCGGAGACGTCGGCGAGATCAAGCGAAGTTTTAACCGACACCTTCACTTCACGCTGGTGAAGGACCGGAACGTGGCGACGCCCCGGGACTACTACTTCGCCCTGGCCCACACCGTCCGGGACCACCTGGTGGGCCGCTGGATCCGCACCCAGCAGTACTACTACGAGAAGGACCCGAAGGTAGAGACACACACGGAACTCCACTGAGAGATGTGCCGGTTAGAAATGTCACTAATTATCTGCAAAGCTACAGACGGAGAGAACAACAGTAATGTCTCGGTACGATAATTAGACAACAGACATTAATTCGGCTTATATTTCATCTCCGAACTGAACTGAACTCATTTAGAAATTAAGATTTCATACTTTGTTTCCTGCAGTCCAGAACTTGCAGTGGGGCGTAAACAGCAGTGCGACCAGTTATGAAACATCAATGTTTGCTGTAATATTATCAGCCGATATTAGCAGAGGATCATATTGATCTGTGATGTAATCTCACGTCGTGCTTTATCAGCTGCACGCATGTTTTAATCATTAAGACAACAATAAATCGTCATATTTTGAATAGGAGTCTGGTTCAGTCATCCGTCAGTTTAACAGATTTAGACTTTAATCAAGTTTATTCTGGCTTCACATCCTCCATGAAAGAGCTCGTAAGGAGAAAGTGGACCCGACCCGGTTCTGATAGCTGTCACTTTAATGTCCCTGACCGTCAGCCACAGTTGATGGAGGATCAACAGACTCTGTGTTGTTCAGTTCAGCTGCAGTCATGAACATTTAGAGAAGCTGAGCTGTGAACGTGAGCAGTGAAGGAGGTGAACGTCCACTTCCTGTTTCCTGCTCAGACCTTTAAACAGGAAACTTCCTGCTGATGGTTCTGATCCGATCAGGCTGAACCGGGTCATCTTCTGTCTCTGGATCAATGAGTTGCTTTTCTGTCAACCTGAAGAAGTTCATTCAGAAATCTGCAGCATAAAGTAAAACCTGAGAGAGGCTGAGATGTTGAACTGAGGTTTGTCACCTGGAGCTAACAGTGTCTGCATGTTTGTCCTCAGCGGGTTTATTATCTGTCTCTGGAGTTCTACATGGGCAGAACGCTGCAGAACACCATGATCAACCTGGGCCTGCAGAACGCCTGTGACGAGGCCATCTACCAGGTAACAACACACCTGTGACATCATCACAGACAGTGTGTCTGCAGCAGCAGCTGAAGAAGGTGAAGTCGAAATATCAGATGAGTCCGAAACATTCAGAGCACCTTTATGTTGACAGAGAGGAAGAGTTTTCTAAGATTGATGCAGAAAACACACGTTTGGAGTCACTTCCTGGTGCAGAGACCAGAACTCGGTCAGAGCTCTGATTAACTGTGTTATCGAGAGCTTTCATGGAGACGTACGTGTTTGTTTTAAGAATAAATAAAATGCTCCATAAATTAGTGACTTTGTTCCTCTGAAAACTGGAGAAAGCAGCCGGAGCTTCAGGCGCTAATGTTTGACTAGCTGCCAACTGAGGGATGCTAATGCTACATGAAGCAGCTAACTGGACGGATGTCATGAAACACTCTGAGCACGTTTCACACAATATCATGAAGTAAGACATTTATCAGTTTATAAGATAAACTCTGGAACCTGCAACTGCTTTTATTTTGAAAAACATTCAAATAAAACAGAATCTGTTTTCAGTCTTTAAGATTTTAACTGCAGAAAGTTTCAACTTCCTCATAGTTTCACTGAAACAGGAAGTCCCCACGAAACACACTGATAAGAGTGTGTGTGTGTGTGTGTGTGTGTGTGTGTGTGTGTGTGTGTGTGTGTGTGTGTGTGTGTGTGCAGTTGGGTTTGGACATGGAGGAGCTGGAGGAGATCGAGGAGGACGCTGGTCTGGGTAACGGCGGACTGGGACGGCTGGCAGGTCGGTCTCACATCACATTTACTGATCCAGGCAACAATAAATCATCATATTTTTAACTGGAGTTTGGTTTGATTGTCTCCGTGACCCAGTTCTCTTAGAGGAGACGTGAGCGTCGTGGACCCGACCCGGTTCTGATAGCTGTCACTTTAATGTCCCTGACCGTCAGCCACAGTTGATGGAGGATCAACAGACTCTGTGTTGTTCAGTTCAGCTGCAGTCATGAACATTTAGAGAAGCTGAGCTGTGAACGTGAGCAGTGAAGGAGGTGAACGTCCACTTCCTGTTTCCTGCTCAGACCTTTAAACAGGAAGCTTCCTGCTGATGGTTCTGATCCGATCAGGCTGAACCGGGTCATCTGTCAAAAAACTAAAAGAACTTTCTCAAACTCAACAAATGAAGAAATGTCCTCAAAAATTTGTCACTTTGTAAAACTTTCCCAAAATGTTGTTTCTGTCTCAAATGTCCTCGTTTAATAAAAACATCCTGTCTCACCCTCCCTCTCTGTCTCACCCTCTGTCTCTGTCTCACCCTCCCTCTCTGTCTCACCCTCCGTCTCTGTCTCACCCTCCCTCTCTGTCTCACCCTCCCTCTCTGTCTCACCCTCCGTCTCTGTCTCACCCTCTGTCTCTGTCTCACCCTCCCTCTCTGTCTCACCCTCTGTCTCTGTCTCACCCTCCCTCTCTGTCTCTGTCTCACCCTCTGTCTCTGTCTCACCCTCCGTCTCTGTCTCTGTCTCTGTCTCACCCTCTGTCTCTGTCTCACCCTCTGTCTCTGTCTCACCCTCCGTCTCTGTCTCACCCTCCCTCTCTGTTGCAGCGTGTTTCCTGGACTCCATGGCGACTCTCGGTCTGGCAGCGTACGGTTACGGGATCCGCTACGAGTTTGGTATCTTTAACCAGAAGATCAGCAGCGGCTGGCAGGTACACACACACGCACGCACACACGCACGCACGCACGCACACACACACACCAGGTGTTCTGGAGGTGTGTGATTGGTTGGCGTGCATGTTGCTCCACCCCCTCAGGTGGAGGAGGCAGATGATTGGCTGAGGTACGGGAACCCGTGGGAGAAGGCGAGACCGGAGTACATGCTGCCGGTTCATTTCTACGGCCGAGTGGAGGAAACGGAGAGCGGAGTGAAGTGGGTCGACACGCAGGTGAGAGACACCATCAGAACCATCAGAACCATCAGAACCATCAGCTGCTTTAATACAGTCACGAGTACTGTTACTGTGACGTTCTCAGGTGGTGCTGGCGATGCCCTATGACACTCCAGTCCCTGGTTACCATAACAACACCGTGAACACGATGAGACTGTGGTCGGCCAAAGCACCGAACGACTTCAGCCTGCAGAACTGTGAGTCAGCTGTTCCTCATCATCAGCATCGTCAGATATCACTCAACATGTTTGATTAAAATAGACAACAACAGCCAATCACAGGCCGGTGGCGTCTGACTCCTCCTCCTGCTGGCAGCGAGAGAAACACCCGACTCATCAGATTTAAGAAGCAACATTTTTATTAAAGTCACACGTCACCAGATTCTTCTTCACTGTCAGTTCACACCGCCAACGTTTTTCACACATGAAAACGGAACTTGAACTTTTATATTCAACAGATGAAACTTTTATATACGTATGTAACAATATTCATCACCGTGTGTCTGGTGTTGGTCAGTAACTCGGCTCGTTACAGTTTTACAGTATTTTGACATTTTTAAAACTATAAATCAAAAGTTTTAAGTGTTTCATCGTTAAATTCCATCAAATACAAGATTTGTACATGAAGTCGTCGGTCTGCAGCTGCTGAACGTTAAAAACACGACGTCATCTTTTACAGCGAACGTTTGGTTAAAAACTGAGATAATAACCAGCTTCATGTTTCTGATGAGCTCAGGGGACTCAAACAGAACCACAGCCTGCTGGACCTGGTCTGTGATTCAGGATCCTGAGCCCTGGTTCTGACTCTGGTTCTGACTCTGGTTCTGACTCTGGTTCTGACTCTGGTTCTGACTCTGGTTCTGTGTTTGTCTCACAGTTAATGTTGGAGATTATATTGAAGCTGTTCTGGACAGAAACCTGGCGGAGAACATCTCCAGAGTTCTCTACCCCAACGACAACGTGAGTGCAGCTCCGAGGTTCTGTTACCCTGCAGCCTATCAGCTCGGGTTTGTTTGGTTCTGATTCTGCTGCTGATGAACCAGAATGTGTTTGCAGTTCTTCGAGGGGAAGGAGCTGCGTCTGAAGCAGGAGTACTTCGTGGTGGCGGCGACGCTGCAGGACATCATCCGCAGGTTCAAGTCCTCCAAGTTCGGCTGCAGAGACCCGGTGAGGACCTGCTTCGACACGTTTCCTGACAAGGTGAGAAAACCGGCTGCCGCAATGTAACTGAGTACTTTTACTCAAGTACTCAACTACTGAAGTACTCAGTACTCAGTACTGTGCCATGATACAAACTACAGGAGCTACTTCATCTCAGAGGTTAAACCATGTTTAAACATCACGTCCTGAAGCAGCCGGCTAATGACTCTTCTTCTGTGGTGGTGCTGACTCTTCTTCTGTGGTGGTGCTGACTCTTCTTCTGTGGTGGTGCTGACTCCTTCCTGTCCGTCAGGTGGCGATCCAGCTGAACGACACCCACCCGGCTCTGGCGATCCCTGAACTGATGAGGATCCTGGTGGACATCGAGAAGCTGGACTGGGACAAGGTGCCGGATTCTACTGTAACAGTATTTTATGTTGCAGTGTTTGTACTGTTACTGCAGTAAAGTGTGTGTGTGTGTGTGTGTGCGTGCAGGCGTGGGACATCACCTGTCGTACCTGTGCGTACACCAACCACACGGTGCTGCCGGAGGCGTTGGAGCGCTGGCCGGTGTTCTTGTTCGAGCAGCTGCTGCCTCGACACCTGCTGATCGTCTACGACATCAACCAGAGACACCTGGACGTAAGACGCCTCCTGCTGGCTCTGACAGCGTGTTTGTCTGTGTAGACGTACTCAGCTGAAGTGTGTGTACTCAGCTGAAGTGTGTGTACTGTGTCTCAGAGGATAGCGGCCATGTTTCCTGGTGACACAGATCGTCTGCGGCGGATGTCTCTGATTGAGGAGGGCGAGCCGAAGAGGATCAACATGGCTCACCTGTGTGTGGTCGGCTCGCACGCCGTCAACGGCGTCGCTCAGATTCACTCCGACATCGTGAAGAGCAGCGTGTGAGTCCGAGACGACCACTCAGAGCACAGACGGGAGTTTGATGTTTGTTTTGTTGAATACAGATTTTGTTTCTGCTGCAGGTTCAAAGATTTCCACGACGTCGATCCTCACAAGTTTCAGAACAAAACAAACGGCATCACTCCTCGCCGCTGGCTGCTGCTGTGTAACCCCGGCCTTGCTGACATCATCGCTGAGGTACACACACACACACACACACACACCTATTAATCCTAGAGGGGAAATGAGGTCACCAGCAGGTACATTCAGGTACATTCAGGTACAAACACAAGGTGTTAATGTCGCTGTTGCTCCTGCAGAGGATCGGAGACGACTTCCTCACTGATCTCCATCAGCTCAAGAAAATCCTGGAGTTTGTCGACGACAACGAGTTCATCAGAGACGTGGCCAAAGTCAAACAGGTGAGACACACCTGTCTGCCTGTCTGTCTGCCTGTCTGTCTCTCTGTCTGCCTGTCTGACTGTCTGACTGTCTCTCTGTCTGTCTGTCTGTCTGTGTCTCTGTCTGCCTGTCTGTCTGTCTGTCTGTCTGTCTGTCTGTCTGCCTGTCTGTCTGTCTGTCTGTGTCTCTGTCTGTCTGTCTGTCTGTCTGTCTGTCTGCCTGTCTGTCTGCCTGTCTCTCTGTCTGCCTGTCTGTCTGTCTGCCTGTCTGTCTGTCTGTCTGTCTGTCTGTCTGTCTGACTGCCTGTCTGCCTGTCTGCCTGTCTGTCTGCCTGTCTGTCTGACTGTCTGTGTCTCTGTCTGCAGGAGAACAAGCTGAAGTTCGCCTCCTTCCTGCAGGAGCAGACTCAGGTGAAGGTGAACCCAGAGTCCATCTTTGACGTGCAGGTGAAGAGGATCCACGAGTACAAGAGGCAGCTGCTCACCTGTCTGCACGCCATCGCGCTCTACAACCGTAAGACCAACAGCTGCCACCACATTCTGTGCTGAGGCAGAAAATTAAGAAGCAGGAGGAGAGATGAAACTAAAAAACAGTAAAATCCAAATGGAGTCTGGAACGTGAGAGCAGCTGCAGTGAACTGATGATATATTATATATTAGTTTTATGAATAGTTCTAAAGTTTATTGTTTGATGTGACAATCAGAAGATAAATGAAGCCACGCGTGATTTTGTGATGACAGTGTGTCTTTTCAGAATGAAGTTGTGTTGTTGTGTTGTTGTGTTGTTGTGCTGGCGGACGTGTTCACTGCAGTGTGTGTTTGTTCTCAGGGATCAAACTGGAGCCCAACAGAGAGTTTGTTCCGCGGACGGTGATGATCGGAGGAAAGGTTCGTCCCTTTACTGATCAATAATCAATACGTCCGTCTATAACGTGGCTGTCGGTGGACGTGAGTTCAGCTCAGTGTCTCCTCCTGCAGGCGGCTCCTGGGTACCACATGGCCAAACTGATCATCAAACTGATCACCTCCATCGGCCAGGTGATCAATAACGACCCGGCGGTGGGAGACAAGCTGAAAGTGATCTTCCTCGAAAACTACAGAGTTTCTCTGGCTGAGAGAGGTGAGGAGGAGGAGGAGGAGGAGGGAGGAGAGGAGGAGGGG
>CAEMYA010000170.1:151297-163773 GCA_903131615.1 Diplodus sargus | reverse complement strand
CACACACACACACACACACACACACACACGTTACAGTACACACACACACACACACACACACACACACGTTACGGGCTGTTAACGTCTCCGTGGTCTCGCGAGCTGATGCCTCCTCACCATGGGAACGGCGCCGCTGGAACAAAAGGCTCGCGGCGGAACGAGAACAACGAAAACAGAAAAACTAACGAACCAAAGTGAGTTCGTGCTCATTCAGACCGCCGGAGCTGCTCTGGGACCCACGGAAACTTCCCGGTAACGGTACCGGACAGAAGTAACAGCCAGTGAGTTAGCTACCGTTTAGTTTCTCACCGCGGGAAAGTTCTCCTGCTCCTCCTCCTCCTCCTCTTCCTCCTGCGGCTCCGCTGCTCCTCACGGATCCTCCATGAATGTTTCCAGGAGCTCCGGACGGTCCGCCGTTAACCCGCCGACATGAACGAGAGTAACGGAGCAGAGTGGCACCGACCGACAACCGGCTGAAGCCCCCGGTAACACACAGACACACTTCCGGTCAACCCTTTCACAATAAAAGGCGTATAACGCTCATGTACTGCTCAGCACGTTTCCGGTGTAAAATCAGTTTGTATTAATCCATTTTACATAAATATACGTTTTTATGTTTCTATGACTATAAGCACACTTCTGACTTTTGGTTAAAGAGTAAATTATTCTATAAAATATTTTCTTTTTAATAACTGTAGTTTGGTGTTAATTAGAGATCAATAAAGATATTGACCTGCTCAGTTCTATAAGTTTTGTGCTATCTTGGCCCAACATAGCAGCCCACTGCTCCTAGTGTGTGTGTGTCTGTTAGTGTGTGTGTGTGTGTGTGTGTGTGTGTGTGTGTGTGTGTGTGTGTGTATACTTAGAATGTGCAGCTAGTGATGGGTTAAACGCAGAGGACACATTTCAGGTTCATGTGTGACAAATAAAGATTCTTCTTCTTCTTGTTCCTCTAACAGTCACATGTTAACACATACACAGACAGACCATCCTTTCTTTACATGAGTGATATCTTAACTTTAAGCTAAACCAATAATCTTTAAGGCATTCTAAATATTATGGTTGTATTTAGAAACAGCAGTCAACAGACTCAAGTGATGAAGAGTTCAATCATAATATAGTGTAAATGATGATGTCGTTTTATTTTGAATATCCTCATCACTTCCGGTCTCCGTGTGTCTCTGTGACGTGTTGACGACGCTCAGAGAGTCAAACAGTGACGCTGCAGTGAGGAGACGAGCCGCTGGAGGGCGCTGCTGCTCACACACCGTCAGCAGGTTTACTGCAGGCCGTGTACCTGCACAGGTGGACTGCTTATTGTTAATTAAAGGCGCCATATGTAAGAATGTGGCCAAAAACGGTTACTACACTCAAATTCTAAATACTATAGCGAGTCGTTTTATTATTTATGGTAATGTTAGCTGTTGACTAGGGATGGACATATCAGATGGAATAGAGTTATGCATGGTATTTGACAGAACTGTCCCTCATTTTTGCCTCCCCTTTTATAACTTTATATAGTTTAGGGCAATATGCATGCAAAGACCTAAAGAGGACTCGAATTTGGCTAAGTATCAAATGTAAGATTTCGTATTGTCCAGCCGGCCATCGACTGGAAAGCGGCTGGATACCGACTGGACACCGAGCGGACAGCGACTGGACACCGAGCGGACAGCGACTACACAGCGGCTGGATACCGACTGGACACCGAGCGGACAGCGACTGGACACCGAGCGGACAGCGACTACACAGCGGCTGGACACCGAGCAGACATCGACTGGACAGCGACTGGACACCGAGCAGACAGCGACTGGACAGCGACTGGACACCGAGCAGACATCGACTGGACAGCGGCTGGACACCGAGCAGACATCGACTGGACAGCGACTGGACACCGAGCGGACAGCGGCACGCTGGAGACCGGACGCCCGTACCAGGACAGTGCTAATGCTGCTAGCGTTAGTTGTGCTGCTGACGTTTGTTTCTATGATCGAATTGAATAACGTTATTATTCGCCAGTTCAAAGTATTCGAAATGTCCATCCCTGTCAAGCTATGATGCTAACTTGGTCAGCCAAGCTTAACTTACCTGTCTCGGAGAAGAATAGCCAATTCTGTATCCGTTTTCAAATCCCTCTCAGCTTTCAACTCTCTCCACCGTTCAAATGCATCTCCTTTACAGATCCTTGCTTTGCCTCAAATTTTATCTCGGCGTTTTTGTGATTCATAACGAGGTCTTTTAGATTTCGTTGCCTCTGCCATTGTAGCTCAGTAACTGGCGACCTGTGGTTGCTCGGCAGCTGAGACTCTACTGACTGCAGTGATTTGTAGACGCCGGCGGGTGACGCCACATGCCAAACATGATTTCAATACATCAACACGATTGCCGGTCTGCAAAAGATTTTTTTTAATGCGAATATTTTGGCTGCACTGTTGTTGTTGGTGAGTTCATGATGTTATATGAACATTATTCCTGAGTCTCTGTGACATATTAGGATTATTTTACATCCAGTTGCTTTAGATTTCTTACATATTGTACCTTTAACCTACAGCTTCATATGTTCATATATATATATATATATATACATATATATATATATATATATATATATATATATATATATATATATATATATATATATATAGTTTACAGAATGAGACACGTTCCTCAAAGACATCAATGATTCTTCTCATCCCACCAAAAACAACAGCACAGGAAATGTTGTTGATCAGTTAGCAGTAGAGATAAACAGTCAGCTGACAGGTATCAGACATTTATCACTTTTTAAAACAAAAATAAATAGAAATATATTAACAGGTTACGGCTTCAGATGTGGTCCAGATATGAATGCTTGATGTTTTTAAATCTTCTAAAACAATAAATTGAAAATCTTTGTGGTTTGGACTGTTGATTAGAAGTGGACGTTCACTCACTGGTTTAATTAATAACACAAAGCTGATGCTGATGCTGATGCTGATGCTGTGTTAACCTGAGGAGGGCGTGCGGTCTCCTGCAGGTGGAGGTGACACTCTGACGTGCTCCACAGTGTCGGCCTCTGAGATGTCCTGCAGCACAAACAGTTACATTACAGTTTAGTAACAGTTATAAAACTGTTTTTATAACAGTGATGTAAGATGAACGTCAGCTGGTTCTCACAGGACTGATCTGTTCTGAGAGATGATTCATTCTCTCATCATCATGTCTTCTAAATGGTTTAAAATTCTTGAAATCACAATAATTAGAATATCTGTTTTCCACATGAGGTGTCTGACATTTAACTTCTAAGATATGTGAAAACCACACATCACATGTGAAGACCGACGGAAAGTAAAAGACTGAAAGTCATGATTTTAAACTATGATTATAAAACAAGTGATGTAAGTCATCAACAACGGTTTCATTAAAGTTTGATTCAGTATTAACTCGTTGTGATCACTTGTTTGTCTTCACATTTCATTATTCTGTGTTTCATTTGTTTGTTTTTTAACAAACTGTCACTTTAATGTGTTTAATCTGTCAGATTTTAATGGTGGAGCTTTCAACAAAACGTAAACTTTCATCACAGAGTTTTCACTTTTCCTACAGTTTGAAGGCAGCAGACGAGTCCGCCCCGCCCCCTCGTATAAAGCTGAGCTGTGATTGGTGGAGAGCCCGTGTCGCCAGAGAAGCAGGAAGCCTGAGCAGAGACGGAGCTGTGAACCGGCCGCAAGACTAAAAGACGTGCAGACGATTCATTAATTAAAAGTTTCTACCTGCAGCAGGTGAGTTCACTTCCTGTTTGTGTTGTTAGACACGTGACTGCCGACTGACGTCACACTGAGGGTCACTACTGTTATGTTGAAGCAACAGGACGCGATGAGGTGGACAGGTACTGACTTCCTGTAGTTCAGTGGAGAGCAGAACTTCACCTCGGCTCAGAGTGGAGCTGCAGCTGCAGGAGCACATGAGCTTCAGTAACTTTACCTGTCAGTGTTTTCATATGTGACGGCAGTATTCCCGCTGTGTGTGTGTGTGTGTGTGTGTGTGTGTGTGTGTGTGTGTGTGTGTGTTTGCTGCTGCAGATGTTAAAGGTTCATTTGAACTCTTTATAAACTTTAATCTGCAGCAATGCATCATGGTCTATAAGATCATCAAAATCAAAATAATGAGTCAAAGTCAAACTGAGCCTGACGTCATTAAAGTGTAGATCTGTTATTGTGTAACATCTGACGTCACTGACAGCGCAGCGTCATCATGAGAGGGAGCTATCTGATTATGCTAAGCTAACGGGTTTTATCCAGTCAAGTTGTCCGTGCTGATCTTCTGATATGTGAAACTTTTGTTTATAGATTATAAAACAGACAGAAACTTGTGTAATTTGTGTGTGTGTGTGTGTGTGTGTGTGTGTCCACAGAGATGGGGGGTCAGGCCTCGTCAGTAGAGGGCGTCCATGTGGTGGTTGTCGGCGGCGGGTTCGGCGGCATCGCGGCGGCGCAGCAGCTGAAGTCTCGAGGACTCAGTTTCACTCTGATCGACATGAGAGACGCTTTTCATCACAACGTGGCGGCGCTGCGAGCGTCTGTTCTGCCCGGTGACACAAACTGCTGACGCTACATTTTAGTTTGTTTGATGAAAATCTTTTTGTAAAGTTTTAATGGAGTTTCTTTCAAGTTTCTCTATTTTATTTTTTCTTTTATTATTTTTATTTTGGTGTTTTAATCCAACATCATTTAATATTTTTAATTAGCTGTTTTATAAGATTCACTTTTCTTTCTATGATCATTTCATTTTAGATTCTGTTTTATTCTTTTTCCAAAGTTTAGTTTGTTTCTGTTCCAGATCTTTTACTTCTGAACGTTTAGAGCAGAAACATTTTGAAATGTTTTCTGGTGTGTTTCTGAATATTTCAAACATCTGTTGTTGTTGTTGTTGTTGTCTTTGATACACAAGATGTTCAAAATACCTGAAAATGAAAGTTTAAGATACATTTAACAAAAAATAAAAGTCACTATTACTATTATTGTTATTATTATTATTATTATTATTATTATTATTAATACTATTATTATTATTATTATTATTGCTATTATTATTATTAGTACTATTATTATTATTATTATTATTTCTATTATTATTATTATTATTATTACTACTATTATTATTATTATTATTATTATTATTGTTATTATTATAATGTTTATAGCACATGTTTTAAAAGAGACTGTGAGATGTTCTGCTGCCACGTGGCGCTCAGGCAGGTGACTGTGACCTCTGACCTTTGACCCGGGTCGTCCTGCAGGCTTCGCCAGGAGGACCTTCATCCCGTACGCTGACACGTTTGGAGACAGTTTTGTTCAAGGTCGAGTGGAGCGGGTCGACACCGACACACAGACGGTGGTCCTGCAGGGAGGGAGGGTGAGACGACACCGAGCCTTCTTCTCTTCTGTAGCAGAACTGTGATCATTAAAGATCGTCACTGTCCCGTTTGCTCCTCTGCTGCAGGAGATCCAGTACTCCCACCTCATCCTGTGTACTGGTACTGATGGAGCGTTCCCGGGGAAGTTCAACACCGTGGCGTCGTATCAGACCGCCGTCCAAAAGTACGAGGACTTCATCCAGCAGGTGGGACGACGAGACGAGTACTGAGAGTTCTGCAGAGGTCCACAAGCATCCATCTAACCTGTGTGTGTGTGTGTGTGTGTGTGTGTGTGTGTGTGTGTCTGTGTGTGTGTGTGTGTGTGTGTGTTCAGGTCCAGGCTGCAGACTCAGTGTTGGTGGTTGGAGGAGGGTCGACCGGTGTGGAGATGGCTGCTGAGGTCAAGACGGAGTATCCAGACAAGAAGGTGATGACAGACTGAAGTCTGTTCTCCTCATGTTCTCCATCATGTACTCCTTATGTTCTCCATCATGTTCTCCTCATGTTCTCCATCATGTTCTCCTCATGTTCTCCTCATGTTCTCCATCAAGTTCTCCATCATGTTCTCCATCATGTTTTCCATCATGTTCTCCATCATGTTCTCCATCATGTTCTCCTTATGTTCTCCATCAAGTTCTCCTCAAGTTCTCCATCAAGTTCTCCATCAAGTTCTCCATCATGTTTTCCATCATGTTCTCCATCATGTTCTCCATCATGTTCTCCTTATGTTCTCCATCAAGTTCTCCTCAAGTTCTCCATCAAGTTCTCCATCATGTTCTCCTCATGTGTTCTTCCTATGGTTTTTATTTGTCTCCTCGTGGTCAGGTGGTTCTGATCCACTCCAGGATCGCGCTGGCCGACCCGGAGCTGCTGCCTGCCGTCAGACAGCAGGCCAAAGAGGTTCTGCTGGGGAAAGGAGTGGAGCTGCTGCTGGGTACCATCGCCTCCATTATACCTGCAGACAGGTGTTTGGTTCTGACCCGGTTCTGTCTGGGTTCTATATTAACCTACTGTTTGTTTCAGGTCAGAAGGTGTCGAACCTGTCGGACCTGCAGCTGAACGTGACCCGGAGGAACACGGAGGTCACCACAGATAAAGGAGTCACGCTGAACACAGACCTGATCATCTGCTGCACCGGACTGAAGGTCAACTCTGCTGCCTACGAGTCCAGCTTCAGTACGCACGCACACACGCACACACACACACACACACACACACACACACACACACACACACACACAGGTTTGTTGTTTATGTAGAAACGGCTGCCTGTGATTGGATGTTTCGTATCGTGGTGCAGACAAAACTGCAGAAATGTATTGTGGGTAAATGTGTTCAACCCGGGAGGTCGAAGGTCAGATGAATTGATGGATCAGTCACTGATCATTGATCTGTGTGTCTGACAGCCGGCTCTCTGGCTGCTAACGGAGCTCTGAAGGTGAACGATCACCTGCAGGTCGACGGTTTCTCCAACGTGTTCGCCGTGGGCGACTGTGCCAACGTCAACGAGCCCAAGATGGCGTATCACGCTGAACTGCACGCCGCTGTCGCCGTTAGCAACATCGCCAACAGTCTGAGTGGGAAGACGCTGACCTCATATAAGACAGGTACGCACGCACACACACACACACACCTGCCTGTGTTACTGGTTGACTGACGGTGTTTCTGGTTGCTAGGTAACGTCACCATGCTGCTGGCGATGGGCCGTGACGACGGCGTGGGTCAGTTTAACGGGTGGCAGCTGCCTCGTTTCCTCGTCACTCTGGGGAAGAGTCGAGGTCTGCTGGTGTGGAAGAGCTGGAGGGAGATGGAGCAGAAACAGCCCTGACACACACACACACGGACAGATGAAGCGGTCCTCACACCGTCGACCCTGAACACAACGTTCAGGTTTGTGCTCGTTGCCAAAACAACTGGATTCTTGATCCGTTTCATACCAACTTTTAAACAAAATCTGATTCATGTTGTTAATAGACCGATCACAATGATGTCACTGTGATGTCACAATGATGTCATACTGACATCACAGGGTTTATTACTGATGTGGGTTTCCTCTGTAAAGTTTGAAGGTCCGGTCCGACCCGTCTGATGGTTCTGCTCTGATTATTCCATGTTTGTCTGCCTCTTTGAGAACATGTAGACGAGATTCTTTCTGAAAGCATCAGTGACGAGTTTGGAGCTGAAAATAAATGTGAGATTTAATGTTCCAACGTTTAAATAAATGTTAAATATTTAATAAAGTATGAAAGAAATCAGAATCATGAATGGAAGGAAAGAATTGATGACCAATAAGAAGATGAAGCTCAGATGTATAAAACACATTCTTTATTATATTTTCACAAACAGTAAAACATGTGAACTCATTCATCAACAGCAGAATCATAATGAGTTCAGTGTGTTCATACAGGAAACCATCATCATCATCATCATCACTCCTGTATTCCACCATCACACACTGAAATCAAACAGACGAGCAGCTGCAAGAACAAACGTACAAAAAGTTAAATATTCACCAGGTGATTTAAATAAAGAGTGTTGAGACGCTCCGGCTGCCGACCGGCTGCCATCATACGTCACAGCAATAAATACATGGAAACATTTTCTGTCTCAGCTGGAAGTTTATGAACAGCTGACTGATAAAAACCCTGAAAACTGAAACTGTTCTCCGCCGTTCATCTGGGAAACGTCACACACGTGACTCTGCTGCAGATTTAGACAAAACTAAATATTTCCTGTTTTCTTCAGACAGTTAAAGACGTCTTTGTTTTACAATCCATCAACAGAATGTGAAGATAAAAGTGTTCAGCTGTAAACAGTGAAATACTGATGGATGACCAGCAGAGTCACGTCCACACGAAACATCAAGAGCTCGACAGGCAGAGAGAGAGTGTGTGTGTGTGTGTGTGTGTGTGTGTGTGTGTGTGTGTGTGTGTGTGTGTGTGTGTGTGTGTGTGTGTGTGTGTGTGTGTGTGTGTGTGTGTGTGTGTGTGTGTGTGTCACCAGTTCAGTGATGAGCTGCTGGAATGTGACGCTGAGACAAACTGATGAACACGTGGACTGAAAACACTGAACTAACTGATGAAACCTTTTTTAATCTGAACAATAAATAAAAATTAACTTAATTATGTGCATTAAAGCTGATCAGCTGATGGCTGAGCTGCAGAGGTTCCTGAGAAAAAGGCACATGCCGTTCTGTTTGTCCTGGACCATGAAAACATTAAAGTCTCAGTCAGAGGACGACAAATCTCCCACAATCCCCTGCAGGAGCCTCTACTCCGTCTTGCTGGTCTTGCTCTGGCGGCGCAGGTACGTCTGGTAGAAGAAGTTGGAGAAGAGCAGCAGGTAGCTGAGGTACATGAGCGCCGCCCAGGTGATGTTGTCGAGTCGGGACGGACAGTCGCCGTGCTGCATCCAGCGGAACACCAGCCAGCTCACCGACACGCCCATCACCATCTGCGCGATCTGCGCGCTGGTGATGAGCACGGCGAAGGGCCGCGGCACGCGCAGGCCGGCGGCGCGCGCCGCGTAGTAGCTGTACATGAGCGCGTGCACAGTGTAGTTCATGGTCATGAACCAGCCGCCGCCGGCCACCATGTCTTTGTAGGAGTACCAGGAGTACAGCAGCACGGTGATGTGGTGGTACCAGTGCAGGAACAGCAGCTTCTGCTTCCTCAGCACGATGAACGCCGTGTCGCCTGCAGGACGAGAGCCAGGGTCATTAGTGACGTCAGTGTGACATCAGACAGGTACAGGTGTAGCATAATGATCATCATTAGTGCTTCTCTGTACTGGTGATTTCATTTTATTTTGAAAGGTGATTGCATGTTCTTTGGACTTCCTGTGATCTGAACTTTGTTTACAACACAAACAAAGTTAAAATCACAGCCATGAAAATAAAATCCTTAGTTGATAATAACTGTCAGAATCTCCTGCCGGTCGGCTACAGGTTGGTTTATATGTGGATCACATTTTAAATCAATCATGTATCATCAGAGATAAACTGACCGAGCTCTGGAGCTTTGCTCAGCACGAAGGCGTACGCCCAGAACTTGCTGACGGGTCCGTTGTAGAAGCTCTGGTCACAGATGGAGCGTCTGAAGCCGCTGCTGCTCAGGACGTGAAGCATGTAGCTGCCCGTCCTCAGCGCACCGATGATGCTGCACAGAAAACCACAGAAGAAGAAAGGCTGTCAGACACCTGTTCACCATCAACAGCTGATCAACGTTGTCTTTTGCTCAGCTGAGCTCAGGAGAAGACGGAGAGACAACACGACTGAACTACAGGTCCAGTTACCTTAAATATGAGAAAAACAACAGAAGACGACGACGGCGACCGCTCAGGTGTTCTTGGTCCAGCAGGTCACTAACTAGTTTCCCTGTTCTAAACAGGACCTGAATGCAACACGAGTGTGAGAGGTCCTACAGAGGCCACCGTACAGAGGGTCAAACTGATCAAACCTGATCAGGACGAACATTTTATTTCTACATCACAGAAGTAAACATTTCCATTTTGAATCACCACAAGTCAAACCAGAATCTCCTGTGGATCAGAACCTCTCCACTGGAGCTCCTAGAGTTCTGTGACATCACAGACCGCCTCCTCCACACTGTGACATCACAGACCGCCTCCTCCACACTGTGACATCACAGACCGCCTCCTCCACACTGTGACACCACAGACCACCGCGGTTACCATGGAGACGGAGGAGGTTAAAAAGGTCACCACCACCGTCTCTGACTGACTTTACTTCCTGTCTGACAGGCTGCACAGGGTGGACAGAATAACAGAAACAGCTCAGCTGTGACCCGTCTGGTTTCAGGTCCAAAGTGACTGATGACACCAGATTAGCAGTCTGTCAGCAGGGCGAGTCGGTATGACGCTGTCAGTTTGTGTTCCAGGTGTGTCGTTACCTGAAGAGAGCGAGGCTGAGCGACCAGAGGACGAGCGGCCGCCGCAGGTTCATCTTCGGTCGAGGCTTCATGTAGTGCTGACCGCCAAACACCAGGGCGGCGTACAGAGCGCTGAACACAAAGGACTTACTCCTGCAGGACCAGACACAGACACTCAGGTCAACACACAGTAATCAAATATTATAATAATAATAATAATAATAATAATGATCATAATCATAATAATAACAACAATAATAATCTTTATTGATCCATTTGCTGTGAATAAAAAATATCTCAACTAAATTAGCCTAAAATAAAACAAGAACAAAGTGTTAGCTTCCACGTTAGCCTGCTGGAGAAGCTATATTTCTGTTATATAAAGAACAAATGATTAATTGATGACAGACATGTATAACAATGTATGACAATAATAATTAGTTGCAGCTCAAATCATTAAGTTTCTGTAATTTAAATATTAAATTGATAAATTAAACTGACTGCAGGGCTCCTGACTGAACTGGGCTCACACTCATGTTTTCATTATTAACTGTCGCCTAGCAACAACCACATCTGTCCGGTTCAGCAGGTGTGCAGTCAGACACACCTGAGACACACCTGTCAGTCTCCGTCAGCCCACATCACGTGTGTGTGACTCTTTATTATTTACATCATTATAAAATAATACTTTAATTATGACTGATGTTATCTGTTAAATGTGTGACGTGGTTTATAGCGACATATTGAACATCATTGATACAGAAACACAATGTGACTAAAGTTTTCCGCACAGTTTCCGGTACATTCTTCAACACTTCATCATCTCCGCGGGTGGAGGCCTTGAACTGGAAAACCCGGATTTACACTACAGAAACAGCTCAGTGTGACGTCACAGTTCCGGTGACACACCTGTAATCCACCTGTAGCCTCCACATTTACATAACACCCTGACATTACTCACATTCCTTTCGGCGTGTTGTAATTCCGAGTAATACCTCGTGTCACTCCCCAAATCTGTACACTTAAAGCTCCACCAAGTCCCGTTCACAGACTATTCAATTTAACGTTCTCTCTTCTCTCTACATGTGTCAAACTTCTTACAACATAAATTAATTTGGTGTCAGAATAATTAACATCAGCTCCTTTGTTCGGCATAAACAAAATACACCGTTTGTATTCATTTATGTTAATTCAAACGGATCTATTAGAGAAAAGAATGGCTCATCTGTGTGTCCTCTGCCGCACCCCACGCCTCTGATCGCTCGCTGAGGAGCAGCTTCAGTATCGAGCAAACCGGTTAAAGTGACTGAAACATGAAAGGGGTCTGTGCCGAAACAAAGACCGGATCTCACTCATTCCGAAACTCTAGTCAAACATATTTTAACAGCCGGCACCTTTAACAACAACACGGCATTTTCTAAAGTGGTGGATATTTTAACGGAATTCGGACCGTCAGTTAATCGGGATATTTGTAATCATCCCGGCAGAACACCGTCACACACACACACACACACACAGTCACACACACACACACACACAAACACACACACAGTTTGTTCGCTCACCAGTTCGCCTGCATCCACTCGATCGCTCCTCTCTCGTCGAAGCGTCGCTCGAAGCTGTACTCAGCCAGCGGCAGGACGAAGTCCGTCCGGTTCAGCAGCAGCACGTCCATCTGTGGTGCCGGTCAGAATATATGAAGTCAGAACACAGCAGTGTGAGCAGCGTCTCCTCCGCGTCTCCTCCCGCAGTCTGTCCGCTCACCTGCTTCCGTCCTAATTAAAGCCTATTAGCAGGGGGCGGGGCTTCAGGGAGCACCTGTTGGCTGCTGGTCGTTTATATAACAGGTTTGTTGTCATGTTCACATCCGGAACACCTTCTGATCTTTGTAGAGAATAAATCTGACATACAAATTAAATGTCCAAGAAAATCAAACAAAATCTTCACTGACATAAAAATCTGTATTCTTTTTTCTTGTGTTTGGCAGCTCTGGTCTGAGAGCTGGTCCCAGTCCCAGAGCTGGTCCCAGTCCCAGAGCTGGTCCCAGAGCTGGTCTGAGAGCTGGTCCCAGTCCCAGAGCTGGTCCCAGTCCCAGAGCTGGTCCCAGAGCTGGTCCCAGTCCCAGAGCTGGTCCCAGAGCTGGTCCCAGAGCTGGTCTGAGAGCTGGTCCCAGTCCCAGAGCTGGTCCCAGA
>CAEMYA010000170.1:129060-141285 GCA_903131615.1 Diplodus sargus | reverse complement strand
GTGTGTGTGTGTGTGTGTGTGTGTGTGTGTGTGTGGTGTTTTCATGTGACTTCAGTCTCCTCATGATCTAAACCGCTGACCTCCTTCTGAGGAAGATTTCTGCAGTTTTACTGTAAAACCTGGAATAGAGGAGCAGTGAGACTGGGAGGGAAACAGAGCTGACGGCAGAGAACAGAGAGTGAAGGAGGTCAGATTTACTGCCTGATGAAGAAAAGACTTGAACTGTCGGATGTGAGAGTTTTGTTGGTTTAACCTGCAGATCAGACGCTCGTGCGACGGCTGTTCTCACCTGAACTCCAAGCTGCTTTCCTCTTCTATTAATAGACGAATCAAACTGTGTGACTTGGCGCCTGCTCGCCACACGTTAATGCTGCCATGTTGGAGGATGGCTGAAGACATGAATGGACCTGTAATTACAGAAGCTTCTGACCTTTTCAGAGGACACAAAGCCTCTTTAAAGACTTTCACATTCACAGATTAATTTCCACTTTAGTTCATTTACAGACGGGTGACAGCAGAAGCTCACCTCAGAGCTCATGGTGAGCCACAGATCAACAGCTTCTTTATGAAGAGTTTCACCTTTTTGGTGTTGTGAAGATGGTGGAGGAGAGAAATGTTAATGTCTCTCACAGGTGTTCAGCCACTGAAACACCTACAGTCTCCTGAAAGACCTCATGACTTCTGTCAGCACCCCTAGAACTAAGTTGGTGGGTATCGTTCAAAGAACATCAGCATCTTTACCTTTTTACGTTTCTTGGCTTCGATAACGTTCCTTGACTGAGACCAACTTCGTGAAATTGCTTTAACAAAGCATCACATGACACGAACATGCGGTGAGAAGGCCTCAGACAGCCAATCACCTGCACTGATGGAAACATGCTTCATGCTTATTGGCTGACGCTGATGAACTGATATAGTGTTAAAGCAAATCGACCGGTGCCATAAGTATAAACGTTAGATACCCAGCAGATTCTCCACAGTGACACTGAAAGGACTCATACAGCATCCTGTAGGGAACGTAGAAAATACTCAGTGATCATTAGAACCTTTTAGAGCCTTTTAAAGTACTCTTAGTGTCCACTCCAACTTAAAGCACCTCTAGAACATATTAAACAACTCCAAAGCCTCCTTAGTGACCACAAGAACCTTTTTGAATGACATGTAAAACCTCAAAGGACGACTGGAATCTCTTCAGAGGCATTCAAATCAAGAAGTTATGCAACTAATGTCACTGGATCTGCACCAACCACCCAGTTGTCTAGAACCGTGTAAATGACCCTCGATCCTCCTTTGTGACCACGACAACATCTTAAAGAACCTCTAGAACTTGTTCAGTTTCGAGCGGGCGAGTTGATGCGGGCGGTCTAAACTTTATCATTACCACTTCTGCAATGAACACTGTATTTGGTCTTGGTCCCTATTGATCAGTCATCCTCACTGTGCTGCTTTATTTCTGAACCTTTGGGAGATACTCTGCCAAACTGTTTGATGGATCTGTATTAAACTGAATTCACCAGATCTGTCGCACAGGACAGACGGTGCTCTGAATGTGAATGCAGTGTTTGAACTGAAAGCTGTGAATGAACAAACCTCGGCTAGTCCAGTTTGCTCAAAACTTTCACAAAAACTAAACCAAGCTTTCTTCAAAACTGAAACTGATTTAACGAGCATGTATTCCCACATTCACCCTTCTTTAACTCTACAGATGTGGCAGTACAGTGTGTTTGACTGGACTTCTGTCTCTGATCAATAAAACATGAGAGGTCTTAGATTTCTGATTGTGCTGCTTGTCTCTGGTTGGAGGACTCTAGCTGACCTACATAGGAGGACAGAGGACATGAAGTGTCGAGGGTCCAACTTGAGCATTGCCCACAAGTTTTAAGGCCCGTTGGGTGGAAAGCTTCATTTAGTTACACTGAGAACATGAGAATGACCTTTATTGTTGTAACTTTGCAAGCACTCCAGAGGAAACTACATTTTGCCACCTCTAACTTATCAGCCACAGCAGATTATTTTACATGCACGGCCCTGCAACAAATCACACAACACAGACCTGTATGTGTTTGAATGTGAGACTAAATTACCTGAGAAGTTGGGAGTGCCTGGACTTTGATTGTATGTCATGAAAAGGGGGTTTTGCGATCTTGAAGAAAGTGTATTTGTGAATGTCTGCAATTGATAAACTAATATAAACTTCTCTATAATTCTAACGTCTCTGTTTCTGCTTACTGATGCAGGTTGAAGACATGATGAGAAGATGGAAGACACACCTGGTAGTCCAATTCCACATCTGATCCACATCAAACAGTTTGGTTCCTGGAGGTCAAAGGATTCTTTGTACAAATAGCGAAGGCTCAAAGAAGAAAGAAGACATTTAGGTGACTAAGGTGTCAAAATGGTGTCAAAGGCAGGTAAAGTCCTCCACCTGTATGTTGAGGTGAGGTCTGTTGATGAGGAGGAAGGGAAGGTGCCAGAAGATCGGACCGGTCACCTGATGCTCCCGTGCCCAGACGTCCTCCCTCACTCCCAGAGGAGCTCCACCTGCTCCAGCCCCAACCGCAGTCCGGCTCTTTCTCCAGTCTCTCAGCACCATACCGGGGTTGGGGGACACAGTTTATCTGCTCCTAAGTCCTCCTCCAGGCACACAGTCAGCTTTCAACTTGCAAACCCTGATGCAACAGGGTCTCCCACCCAGGTCCAGCGGCAGGACGTGTCGTATGACAGTTTTGGTCAGCTGCTCCGTGTCCTTGCACCTGCAACGTCCAGTCCAGGCCAGCATGGCTCATTTGGACACCCCTGTCCCTCTGACATGGATCCCTACCAGGGGAGAGTGCTTATCTCACCATCTTCCACTTCATCTGGGAGGCTGACTGTACCCTCCACACCCCCCAACAACCGCTTGTCCTATGAGGTCCCAGAGGTGGGGGGTGAGGAGGGGAAGACATCTGTGGTGTCCTATGGCTACATAGAGAAGAATAATGTTCACAGCTTCAGGGGGCGCCGTACCTCAGTGTGCCAAAGTGAGTTGGACCATCCTCTGAACCGAATGGAGGGGCAGCCGCTGCCCAACCATCTCCGGAAGAGGCTGAGCGACCCAGTGTGGTACAATGGTCAGCCAGGGCAGGGCGAACCTTACCCAAGTCACCCCTACCCGTCTCCGAATGCGTCTCCACGGGGCTCGCCTTACATGCAGAGGGCTACAGTGGACGCAGTTGCCAGAGATGCCACCTACAGGGCCTTGGAGGAGTTTGGATCCCCAGAACTCAGGCGTAGATTTGCTGGTCACAGCCCAGAGAACTGCAGCCCAACCCTGCCACGGCACTACCAGTATCCTCGCTGCCGGTCCTGGGCGGGGTCACCTGTCCTGCCCCGTAACACCCTCACCCTGCCGTCCAAGACCCAGCTCCTGGGGCTAGATAAGGGAGTCTGCCGTGGTTCACTGAATGGTCTACCTAGAAGTCCTGCCTCTGACCACCTATGTGCCCACTCTGGGTACTCCACCAAATCAGCAGCTCCACCCTCTCATTTCCCACCCGAGAGCTACCAGAGGCCATGGGTGGGGGACGAGAGCCCCAGGTTATCCAGCAAGTTTCATCCTCCTTTACCGGCAGGGAGACCCACAGACATCCAACATGAGATCCCAGCACACCATTACCCCACCAGCAACCACTCCAGGACCGGCTACCAAGCTATTGGGAACCCCCAGCACACCATTAATAGCAGCTATGGTGCTCACATCCCCAACACCAGCCAACATGCTGCAGACAGCATACACTACAGTACTAATCATAACTTGACAAACAAGACTCACTATAATTCGTCACGCTGCAGCAGTAGAGCCAGTGACACCGTCAGCCCAACCAATGGAAGGAGAAGCGTCTCCCCATCCTCAAATGCTGAAATGGCGTCTAAGTTGGCTGTGGAAGCAGCCAAACTGTCCACCGTCTTTGCAGACAGACGAACTCCCTCTCCAACATCGTCTCAAGCAGAGTCACTGAGGTCAGAGAGTCCAAAGACAGGAGGGCCATTCCTGAGAGAATCACAACCTTATGCCACTCTTCACAGACAAAAATCCCCTGAGCCTTCGCAGGCTGACAAACAGAACCACAGATCCAAAACAGACAAAGCAATCCCTCAGACCAGACCGGGACGTGTCTCGCCTCTTCTATCCCAGAAAGGCTTGTCTTTACCAGCGTCACCAGCCATGCCTGCTAGGTTGCACCGTGCAGCCGCCTCTCAGTCACCAGTCCTGGACCCACGGCACCAACATGGGTCATCACTTACCAAGGACACGTCATCCCTGCACCGCTACCAGCCACCACAGTTCACTGGGGACTGGAAGTCACCTGGCATGGAGCTGAAGCAGTATGATCACCTCTTTGATAGGTCACCAAGAGACAGTCCTGAACTCTCTAAGAGGCTTCTCTCCAGCCAAAACACAGAGGCTCTGCCTGTGAGCTCGGCCTCCAGGCACCAGGAGTGGAGGGAGACCGGATCAGTCCACCATGGAGACAAACTCTGTGAAGAAAACTACAGACAGCTGAGAGTTTACCCTCCAAGCAAAGAGGAGTATCACAACAAGGTCGGGGTAGATAAAGGAGTAAAGACGTCAGTTCAGGGGTACCAGACACCCGTTATCAGCCTGTCCAAGGATCAGAGAGAGGAGGTCCAAGATCACAGCATGTCTGCTGGGACGTCCTCTCAAAGCTCCAGTGGGGTAACAGGCAGCATGGGAGACAGTTCCCCGCTGGATCGAAACAGTCCGTCGCCCGAAACCTCAAGCCAGTCCAGCCATGACACAGCAGACACCGGCTCAGGGATCCAGGTCGGCTGGACGGGAGGGTGGTCAGGGTTTGGTTTAATGTGTATGAGGAAGTAGTCCAGACGATGTGTATGTTTCCATCATGTAATTATATATTGTCACATAACCACTCACTCAAAAAACAATAAATATATAACAGAAATCCAAATTCTTTTAATCTCGTGGCGTTTCAATCATCAGAGTATCTGATCAGTAAAATATGAAAAACAACCAACAACTTCACCTCCCATGAAGCTTCGGCGTGACTAAAAGAGGAAACATGGTCCACGGAAACACCCAACACAGATGCTTCAAGCTGTGCAAGACCTGCATCCTGTGTCACTGCGCTCTGAAAGGTGTCACCTGAAAATTATAATGCAGTGCAGGTGTGAGCTGGAGTCTGAGCGTTCAGCCCTCAGGTGTGTTTGGCTTCTGACCAGTTTGACGGAGCCTGAGCTGAACATCTGTTGTCCGTCTCTCTCTCTCTTTCCTTCTGTGCAGGAGGTTCACATTCCTTTCTAGACACAAAGTTTATTTGGAAATGCTCTGTTTAGCTTTCTAACACCTCTGGCTGTTGTTAGCTCCACCCGCACGTAGGAGCGGATGTTGAATCTGTTCAGTCAGGACTCACTGAGCCCGGTGGCGTCACTAGCGTTTGTGTACTAGCGTGGACCATGTTTCTACTCTTATGAATCGATTAAACATTTTAAGATGCCTTAAAGCTGCTGTAAGCTTCATCGTCGTGTATCTACCTTCCTGTCTGTTGTACGTTAGCAGACCCTCCTCTCTACGAGCAGAGGTCACCTGACACAGCAGCAAACAGGAGGAACCTGCTCCCGGACAGGACCGCCTCTTTATGTAGTTCTCTGTCCTGATAAAGTGGGCAGAGATACCAAAAACATGTCTTTCCTCTTATTCTGTGTCGTGATGCTCACAGCAGCTGTGACAGTTCGGTGAAGCTGTTTTCTGATCTGTACTCTCGTCAGTCCTGCTGTCCTGAAGGCCTGAGAGACCTTTATGAAAGTTAGATAACATATTAATTATTTTTCAGAGGAGGTCAAACAAATGTTCACTAATTGATTTTAACACAGTTTTCTATGTTGTGTAACGCAGTGGACAAAACACTGTCAACACAGTGTTGATGTGTAACTCCCTCTGACTCTTTTCTCTCCTCCTGCAGTCGGACAGCGGCTCAGCAGCGACTCTGTCCTCGAGATCGCAGAAGATCGCCCAGGCCAAGTGGGAGTTCTTGTTTGGAGGGAAGACGGAGGAGACTCGCTGCAGTAAAGGTGCCGCAGGTGACATAATGACCGCGATACATCAAGAACGCTTTGAGGGAATTCAAACGTCCACCAGAATCAAAGTTCACTGAGACCTCACAAAACACAAAACTGAACATAAAACTGAAGCAGCAGAGCCCCAAAAGAAACAGATTTTATTTGAACTGATATTTCACGTGTTATTTAAACTCCTCGGAGTGCTTCCTGGTGTTCAGGGACAGGAACTCCCAAACCGTGTCACACCTCCACCTGTGATTACACCAGCAGCAGTTTCCCTGGTGACGGTGTTATTTTCAGATGTAGTTTTTGTTTACCTCACTTTTAGCTTCCAGCGGGTTAAAGGGCCATTCCGTCTCTCCTCTTGTGTTCGGCCATGTAAACAAGCAGCTTCAGCCTCGTCTAAGCCAATTAGTCGAAGCTTACCATCAGCAAGAAAAGGTCTCACAGCGTCGCGCTCCACTCACGAGTCTTACTACACACCACTACTCACTTCCTGTTCTGTATTTAGCATCATGTCTGACTGCTGTGTCTGTATGAAGACGTGTGTTCTAATTAATTAATCTGCTGATATCTAATGAGTAATGTGGAGACTTCCTCCTGCTCTCTGTTTCAGACTGATGTGTCTGAATCAGATTAGCAGATAAAGATATGTGAGCTGATCAATGAATAAACAAGTCCTGCATATAACTGAATGCATCAATCAGTTCTACCGTTAGTTTAATAATTAAATTCAGTGTAAAAAGAAATGTGAAGCAGAATCATTTTCCTTTAACTGTTTTAAACTCTTTATTTCCTCCAAATAAATAGTTGAAGTTAATTGATTAGCAATTGCAGATCTGCAGGTGATGTTCATGTTTTTGCAGAAATAAATGACACATAAATTAAGATTTTGATAAAAGTCTCTTAGATTTGGTTATTAAACTAACAGACATTTTACACTCTAAGAAATAAACACGTCAACATATTTTTAACATTTTTTGCCTTTTACACTCTTGCAGATTCAAACACGGTTGATATGAATTGTTTTTGTTTTGATGGGGATGATTTCTGGTTTTAGGTTATTTTTTGTGCAGATTAGATTTATCTTTAAATTGCTAAATGATAGCTGAGACAGTCTGGAGCTCAGTTATATTTTGAATTAGGCAAGAAGAGACTATGTTTCTAAAAGTATCATCTGCATAGAAACGTATCTCCACTCTGTTCCTCCCAGATTTCTTTTGGCATGGACACCTTTATTAAGCAGTCGATAGATAGGAAACATGGGAGAGGGGATGTGACATGCAGCAGAGGACCTCCGGCCGGGTTTCGAACCCGGTCGACTGCGTTTATGGCGGGCGCGTTAACCGCTCCACCACCTGCGCGCCCAACCTCCCAGATTTCTGTGTAAAAATCGACGTCTTCAGACTTCAGTTGTCAACTCAAACTTCTCCTTCTGTCCTGCAGACACTCCGTCCGACACGCCTCCGACCAGCAGCTCGCCCAGCCCCACGCCCCCCTCTTCCATCTATCTTACACTACCCAATCAGAGAAAGGGGCGGGACAACGAGAGTCAAAAGTCGTCCCATCACAAGGTGCGGCAGATCGAGGTCGAACTGACCTCTAACCCCAGAAGCTCCACCCCCAAGACCGGCATCATCCGCCAGACCATCAAATACTCTGAGACGGACCTGGACGCGGTGCCGCTGCGCTGCTACAGGGAGACCGACCTGGACGAGGTGATTTCATTGAGTTAATCTCACCTGGAATCAGAGTGTCTTCATGTTCACGTGTGACAATGATTGTATTTGTCGTGCAGGTGATGCGGGCGGAGGCCGAGGCAGCCGAGGAGGCGGACTCGGCCTTTGGGAGTAACCGCAGCGTCCTGGGAAACTCCAGCTTCAGCCCCGCTGACGCCTCCCCAAAGCCCCGCACAGGTGGGGGGAAGGAGGAGGAAGAGGAGGAGGAGGAGGAGGAAGATGAGGAGGAGGGCGTGGTGAGCTGGGCCAGTGTTCGGATGCTGGGAGACAAGCAGAGGCAGAGAGCCACCAAGGAGGAGGACGAGGTGTTCAGCCTGCTGCTGCAGGGGTGAGAGGTCGCAGGGCAGAATAACCCGCCGTCACCACTGTAATGACAAACGGCTACAGGTCATGTGACCAGTTAACTCACACTCAGCGTGGACGTGTCGTCCTGCTGTCGCACATGTGACTCTGTCTGTTGTCGAGGATGTGTTGAAGTCGTGTTTATCTGTAGCTGAAGTGTGATGTTTGTTTACTTGTCAGGCCGCTGGAAGCGTCCAACAGTCATGGCGGGCTCAAGTCTCCGATCTCCATTGGCAGCCCCCGCCGGCCCTCCGAAAGCAACCTCGACTCTTTCAGCCGCCATTTTGAAAGCATCATGGAGTCTCACCGGGCCAAAGGCACCTCCTACAGCAGCCTGGACAGCGTGGACCTGCTGACATCTGGATCCACGTCAGTGTTCACCTTTGACCTGCCGACGCTGACCCCAGAGATCCAGGTGAGGGCGGAGCTTCTCCTCATATCTGCTCTGTAGCTGCTTCCTGTCTGACTGCAGAGTCACGCTCATGTGTTTGTGTGTTCAGAGTCAGATCTGTGACAGCGCCAAACAGATCATCGAGCTGAGTTTCGCCCCGCTCGCCCATCCGGACCCGTCTGCCCCCTCGGAGACATCTCGCTCCGAAATCACCCTCAGTGCCTCGGGGGCGGGGCTCCGCGGCGGTTCCAAAGACGACTGCGGCCCTCCGGTTCGATCCAAGTCTGAGAAAGAGACGTGGCGTCGGTCCATCCTCAAAGACGGCTTCCGCAAGGCGAGCTCGGCACCGTCGCTCCACAACAACTCCAGGTGAGTCAGAGCTGAAGGTTCAGGTGTAGACCGGGGACAGGAAGTGACTGCTCCGGGTTCTGGTGTTCACTTTCATCCGGGTCAGGAGGACCAAGCAGATCACACCTGGGAGAGTCTTCCATCAACCATCAGAATCAGAATCAGACTGAAACCTGCTGCAGTGACACGGAGCAGCCACACGATGGCACCAGAGCGCCGCCATGACATCACAGTTCATGTTTACTGTGTGTGTGTGTGCGCATGTGTGTGTGTGTGTGTGTGTGTGCGCATATGTGTGTGTGTGTGTGTGTGTGCGCGTGTGTGTGCATGTGTGTGAACACCCAGCTGTCAGACAACACATGTGTTTAATTATAGAGAGTCTGACGTGTAGCTGAGCTGAACACACACACACACACACACACACACACACACTCTCACACACACTCTCACACACACTCACAGTCCTGTGTAGGTGGTCAGAGAGTGCGACCTTGTGTTGGAGCCTCTGTGAGGTTGGAAGTGGAGAACAGAACAGATTTCTGCTGCTCTGAAACGTTCTTCAGATATTTCTGTCTGTAATTTGGTGGTTTCTGTGGCTGTGAGCGTGTTTGTGTGCAGAGAAGTTAACGAGCTGAAAACTCCAACATGTTGTGTTCACTGTGTGTGTGTGTGTGTGTTCGTGCAGACAGAAGGGTGTGGCCCTCATTATGTTTTATGTTAAATATGCAGTCTCATATAAACTTCATCCGTCTGAACTCTTTCTCTCTCTGTGAGAAACAAGAAGACAGAAACAGTTTTATTGAGTCAGTCAACAGATAAAAGTTAATACATGTGTGTTGAACAGCAGATGTACTGATCCATACACTAACACACTGACTGTACAGTAAGGAGACATCAGGGCAGCAGCTGATCACTGTTATCAATCAGTCATTTAATCATTTAAGTTTCAATACATTCTGAAAAGTGTCCAGATGTTCTGTGTTCACATCGTTTCTCTCACTGTCACATTTAACCAGCTGGAACCAACAAAGGTTTTATGTTTTTAATGAAAAGTGACTGAAATGATTCATCGATTATCGAAACAGTTTCTCTTTTGATCAATGAATCAATTAATTGACTCCTCGCTGCAGCTCCACTACTGAGCAACAGGACAGACGCAACATTACAACTGTACTTGAGTAAATGTACTTAGTTACTCCGACTGTGTTTGTTGTTTTCCTACCTGCTTCCTTCCTGTTGGGCGGCCAATCAAATCTGGCTCCTGGCCAGACTGTGTCTGCGGTAACCGCAGCAACGGCAGCTTAACTTCCTGGAGCGTGTGAAGTGATGTCAGAGATTAACTCAGACAAAGAGAGAGGTCGGGTCATGGGTCAGCTCCTGCAGGATTTCTTCAGTCCGGTAGAATCATTCCCTAGAAAGAAAGCAAATGTTTGGTTCTGGCAGGATTTTCAGTCAGACGTTCGTATGCTGCTGGACCGACGTACTGTGTAAACTTCTTAGAAAGCTTTGATTAATTTTGACAAATTGAATAGATTGTTGATTGATTGTTTCTGGGGAAGTTTTATTTTAATACATTAGATGATATGTTGCTTCTGAAACGTATAAAACATGAACGTAGATAATCGAAATACATAAAAACAAGACGGGAACAAACAAACTGTTCCGTCGCATTCTGTCGACTTTCTAATGAAAGTGATCAATAGTTAGCTTCAGGTTAGCTTCAGGTTAGCTCCAGGTTAGCTTCAGGTTAGCTCCAGGTTAGCTTCAGGTTAGCTTCAAACTGATGATGATGTGGACTCTTGGTGGAGGACGTAACTGTCCGACCGGGACCAGGATTCAAACATGTGGAAATATTTAATGTATTTTTAAATTGACCCAATTATCACGAGTCCAGAAGTCCTGATGAGGATTTGGTGATCTGGATGATTAGAGAAATACCTGCTGTGGATCCGCTGGTGTCATCGTGACTGGAGGCTCGTGGATCTGGTTTGTAGTAACTCTTGAACCTGATTGGTCCGTCTGAGAGGACCAACAGTTCAGTTCCTGGTCTCAGGGCGCGGTGTTTCTCTGTGGTGGGCTTCTTCTTGATCGGTTCTGCTTCCACATCCTCTCGTGTCGGTTCAACCAGACCAGCACCAGCAGCAGCTCTGCTCTCAGGCCGAGTCAGTGTTGCTGCTCTGCTGTTACTGACTCTGGAAAGTCTGTGTTTAACGACGAGTCCACATCTTATTATTCACTCCATGTCTGCGTGTCTGCTCACCTCAGGAAACCTTTGAAACTAAAACACTGACGACTCTCTAAACAAGCAGCAGAGAGTCGTCAGGATCTCCTCAGACGTCTGAACGTCCCGACATGTCGACTGTGGTCTTCACCGGCTGACAGCTCGTTTCCTCACAGCTCTGGGATCAGTCCTTCCTATCTGTTATTGTCTCTAAATTACATCCCAGAGATATCTTGTTTTTTCAAACAGGACTTCAGACGTGTCAGTAATGCTCTGTGTGACATCACCGCACAATTAGCTGCTGTCTCATGTTAGCGCTGCTGTAATTACACACAAACCGACTGTGTGAAACGAGCTGTAGATAACTGTTGATGAGAGGTTTCTGCTGTCTTTGTGTTTCCTGCTGTATGTTGCTGAGGTCTCAGTGAAATATATTGTGTTTCCTGTGGCTGCGTCACAATAAAAGCCCTGTGTGTTTGTCCAGGTGAAGCAGCAGCGGAAGGAACTGTTGTGTTAGCATTAGCATCAACTTCAGTAAAGTGTGTTTCAATCAGATCATGTTGAAAACAGCAGCACCTGATTACAGGCTGTGTTTCAGTCCCTCATGTGTGGGTATGGCGGACCCTGCCCCTATCTATATGAACTACAATATGGAGAGATAATTAATGCATGACTATATATGAATACAGATATAGGCCGGGACTCGAGGCCAGGACTGGAACCCGGGACTGGAACCCGGGACTGGAACCCGGGACTGGAACCCGGGTCGGCTGCGGCGAGGACACAGCCTCTGTACATGGGACGCTGCTCAGGCTGAGTCACATCCCAGAGTTCGCCTCTTTGCAGGGTTAGCAACAATCTGGTTCTGTCCTGGGTTTAGCTTTAGCTGTAGCTAACAGCTAACTGCTGAACTGAAGCGAGTTTTTCGTGCAGTGATGAAACTTCCTCTGAACTGAAGGAATGAAAACAGTGAAAGTGCAGCTGGAGGAGTTCTCTGTTTTCCTTTGGCCTCGCTCCCCCACTCCCCCACTCCTCCTCCTCCACTCCACTCCTCCTCCTCCTCCTCCTGCTCCTCCTCCCCCACTCCTCCTCCTCCTCCTCTCCAC
>CAEMYA010000170.1:94901-111469 GCA_903131615.1 Diplodus sargus | reverse complement strand
CTGTATGTCTAACAGTGTGTGTGTGTGTGTGTCCCTGCTGCCCCAACTCTCATATTTAAGCCTCTGTTGCCATGGTAACCGCTCCCTGCGTTCTTTCCCTCACTGTAATTACAGGTCAACATCCCAACGCCCATGCTTGACTGTGGACACACACACACACACACACACACACACACACACACACACACACACACACACACGTGTCTTGTATGTATTTAGCGGCTGTCCTCCCTCGTGTGTTCAGCTTCTGTTCAGCTCGCTGGTTAAACAAGGAGAAAAAATAAGAGACAGACGAGTTCATCCAGGTGACGAGTTAAAGGAGCAGTTCACCACAAACCTGTGAACCCAGCCCCCCCCCCCCGATGAGGTCATCAATGTCTGCTGTGATCAGTCTGCAGCAGTGAACACGTCACTAACTGATCTCAGACCAGATTTAACCCTCGATGCAGTCGAGCTCACTAACTTTTAGATTTCAGATTTAAAAAGGAAAATAATTGTAAAATTAAACATTTGTGTATTAAATATTGTAACAAAACCGCCTCATCTCATTAAAACCTTCGATCTGATTATTATGTGAGTATTAATTAAAACTTTTAGATCGTCTGAGGCAGAAACAGGGAACGAGCGCTAAGAAGAAATCTCACTGAGGACCGTTTCACTGATCTTCTGTCCTCCATCTTCAGTGATGAAGAGGAGCTGAGGAAGTCCATGTCGGAGCTGGCTGACGTCCGAACAGACTCCGCCTCCCACACGATGAAACGGCTCGGGAGTGGAGGAAACCCGCTGGTGGGCGTCGCCCATCAGGCCGACGGCGAGCTCTACAAGAGCGGCTTCCTGGTCCGCAAAGTCCACGCCGACCCGGACGGGAAGAGAAGTATGTTCTTCTTCTTCTTCTTTTTCTTCTTCTTCTTTTTCTTCTTTTTGTTCTTCTTCTTCTTTTTCTTCTTTTTCTTTTTCTTCTTCTTCTTCTACTACATGTTGATGTATTTATAGATGATAATAATCATTTCAGCTGTTCTTTTCCTCGTCATATATAATTATAAAAGTGTTTTGATGTGAATTGAAGTCTGACTTGATGATATCCCATGATGCTTTGCTCCTCCCAGCTCCTCGGGGTAAGAGGGGGTGGAAGTCGTTCTACGCCATGCTGAAAGGTCTGGTGCTCTACCTGCAGAAGGTAAACACGTGGACTACATGTCCCAGCAGCCTCGCTGTCTGCCACACATACAGAGTCTGTTTCTGAGAGCATCGTTTCATCTGACACCATTTCTACACTCACAACTGTTTTTATATTCAGCCGTTCAGAACCAGAACCAGAACTCAACATGTTAATGATTTTGATCTCTGAAACCTGATTGGCTGCTGATACGATGCTGCTGTTTGATTGGCTGACAGGATGAGTACCGTGCAGAACGAGATCTGACGGAGGAGGACGTGAAGAACGCCGTGTCCATCCATCACTCGCTCGCCATGAGAGCCGCCGACTACAGCAAGAGACCCAACGTGTTCTACCTGAGGACCGCCGACTGGAGGGTGTTCCTGTTCCAGGCCCCGTAAGAGACCCGGCTCACAGAGAGACTGTCTGTCTGTCTGTCTGTCTGTCTGTCTGTCTGTCTGTCTCACCTGCTGGTTGTGTGTCTGTGCTCTGACCTGTCAGACGGTTCTAATCACTTATCAACATTTCCTTGATCCCTTTTGGATCCGGTGGACCGGCACTGACCGGTGGCTGATGTCATGGTTACAGTACAAACAGGAAGTGACTGTTGATGTAAAGTTTAAGTTACATACAGTCTCACTACAGTTGGTCTCCACGGCGACGTTGGGCCAGGAAACGGTCCCAGTCAGTGACGTCTTGTTGTCCCTCGTCTCTTCCTGTAGGAACGCAGAACAGATGCAGTCGTGGATCACGCGCATCAACGTGGTGGCGGCCATGTTTTCCGCTCCTCCGTTCCCGGCGGCCATCGGCTCTCAGAAGAGATTCAGCCGTCCTCTGCTGCCGGGATCCAACACCAAACTGACCCAGGTACTGACGCCACCTGCACGTGTGAAACAGAACTTGTTCGTCTGTGTTTCAGTGGATCGTTCTCAGATTGATGATGATTGTTTCCTTCACTCTGAGTCCGTCTGGAGATCTCAGACTTTCCTTTGATCGTCTGTCTCGACAGGAGGAGCAGGTCAAATCTCACGAGACCCGCTTCAGGGCGGTTTCCTCCGAGCTGGCCGACCTCACGGCCTCCACGCCGGACCGGAAGGTGAAAGGTCGCGAGCTGGAGGAGCATAAACTCCGACAGGAGTACCTGGAGTTCGAGGTGAGAGAGTTCACAACCGTCAGCAGCTCAGAGCTGAACTCACCTGGAACAGACTTCCTGTTCTCACCGGTCCACAAAATGTTCTGGTTCCACAGAAATCAGACACTTCACATCACAGACGGACTGAATCAGTTCTGATGTTCTGATCCGTCTGCTCGCCTTCATCAAACTGTGTGTGTGTGTGTGTGTGTGTGTGTGTGTGTGTGTGTGTGTNGTGTGGTGTCAAACAGGCTGCAGACACACACACACACACACACAGACACACACACACACACACACACACACAGTCAGGTGTCAGAACATGGGGCTCAATAACCGGAAACATTTTCCGTCTTCAGTCACAATGAAAACAGACGCGATGAGTTCAAGTCCTCTCGTAAAAACAAGTTCTCTAGTGAAGCAGTAAAAGGTCATTGTTCTCCTCAGAATGATGAAACTCCTGAACTTTGACTTGTGTGAAAGTATGTTGATGTTGGACATTAACTGCTGCGTGTTCCTCCACAGAAAACCCGCTACGGGACGTACGCCATGCTGCTGCGGGCCCGGCTGTCCAGCGGGGACGAGGACCTCGCGGCCTTCGAGGCGCGGCTGTTTGACGACGGCGGCCTGCAGAGGGCGCACTCCAGCCCCACGCTGCCCCAGGACACCGGCAGCAAGGAGAAGACTCGCGGGGCAAAGATGTCGAAAAGCTTAAAGGTCACGTCCTCTTCGTCCTCTTCGTCCTCGACCTCTAAGCCCGGCGGCAGCAGCAAAGAGGGAAGCAAGAAGAAGAACGGCGGCGGGAACAACCAGCAGCCGGAGCTGCAGAAACAGAGCAGCAGACAGGAAGAGGCGCCGTAACCAGCTTTTATATCACGAATGTAGACGGAGACGGACATGAAGCATCGCGGGCCGCAGCCCGACATCCTCCTTTACCTTTTCTGTTACACCTCAGTCACGTTCTGATTGGCTGAGGATTGTCCTCCACCGAGCTGACACGTCGGAGAGGAGACGCTCGTCACGAAGGAGGAAGCTGAACGACGAGTGGAGCGTTTTTTTTCCACGCGTCGACACTTTCAGGAAACACTGCTGCGGTTTGAAAAGTGTCACCTGTAGACAACCAATCAGCTGTCAGAGTTCATGTCTGTCCAAACGTCCATTCAGCAGGTCAGACAGTACAAACAGCTGGAGACTTTCAGAGTAAAAGCTTTATTTCCTGTCAGACCTTCATGTCAGGGACTGTGGAAGCCGATCAGACAGTTTGTAGCTTCTTTGGTTTGACAAACACTGACCTCCAGCACCGCCGCGCTGCTTCTCCTAGCAACTAACGGGGGAGCAGGTTGCCATGCCAACCACATATGACGGACAGAGAGCGTGGGACTGTTGCCGCGGCAACCGAGGGAGCAAACGGGGAGGAGAGGAGGGAGGACGGGGGGCGAGACTCTGGAGTCAGGACTCCCCCGGCCAAACAGACGGAACACAATACCTCCTCCTCCACAGCTCCCTGAGAGCCCGAGTGTGTGTGTGTGTGTGTGTGTGTGTGTGTGTACAGGCTGATCGAGGTGTCACTGCAGTTTGTTTATTCATGTCTGGTTTTTCATCAGTGACACTAAACAGCTGAACGTCTCGGACTGAAACGTTCAGAGCAGAAATGATTCTGACGCTTTAACAGCTTCAGTGACTGAAGATAAAAGATGTTTGATTGAAAACACACAACGAGACATCAACGCATTCTAAATATCAAAAGAAAAATCAACATAAAGAGGTTTAAACTTGTTGAACTTCAGAGTTTCTGGGCTGTTGGATGTTTCATGTGTGATTCCTTCTGTCGTTTTTGTCACTGATGAACTTCCAGAGTTTTTCTCTTGATGCTGGAATCTAAAAGCTGTTTGAATCCGTCCGTTTTCTCTTCACACGTCCTGATGGATGAAACATATCAGAGTTTTCTTCTGTACTTAACGTTCATGTTTCCTGATTGACGACATGTTTATTGATCACAGTTCGATCGTCTGTTTATTAATCTGATGAAATCAGAAACACGTTTCACTTCAGCTGTCGAGTTGAAGAAATCACAGAGCAGAAACTGTCAGAGTCTCTGCAGAGTTCATGCAGTTTGTTGTTGTGGCCAGTCGAGGGCGCCGCAGAGCGTCTGCACACGTTTATATACAGGAAGTGAAACCACAGAGTAAAAATACTGAAAAGTATTCACACCAACATGGAGCAGCAGTAAAAGTACCTGCACTCACTGATGTGATTATTGTTATTGATGCATTAGTGTTGCAGCTTAATCAATAATAATGATTAGTGTTTCATCTTTTATATTTTGTTTTAATAATCTGAATCTGCAAAGTAACTAAAATAAACTTAGAATCATGTAGTCGAGTGGAAGTATAACGAGAAAGTAAATGTACTCAGTTACATTCAACAGTGTGAAACATTCAGAGAGTCGAAGAGTCGAAGTGACCAAACAATCATTCTGTTTCCTCCAGAGAGCAAAAGACAAAAGGCACAAACGTATTAATAATAATAATAATAATAATAATAATAATAATAATAATAATAATACAGTAATAAGTACATCATTGTATTGAACTGTCGTGCAGACGCGGACTGACACATGTAACTTCTGACTCTCCAGCTCTCAGTGCTGATTGGCTCCTGCTGTATTTTGGCCGCTGCGAGCTTCCGTACGGCGACAGCCTGCTGTCAGTGATGTCACTGATGACATCACCTCTGACTCTGTGCTCAGACACTCTGCTGTGGTGATGATGGTGAATAATGTTGATGTGGATCTGAACAGAAGGAGCTTCATGAGGAAAACAGGCGCAGTGACGCGACGCGACCAGCAGGCGGCAGCAGAGCGTCTGAGCGGCTCTGAGTTAAAGGAGCGATCCGCCTAAAAGAGTCCAGATTTATTCTGTTCTGCTCCACAAACAACTTTCATGTGTCCGTCAGTTTGATCAGCTGGAAGCTTTTTCATTTAAACTCTCTGAAAACAAACACTGAAGGAAAAGGTGAAGATTTGAAGCCTGCAGTAGGAAACGCGTTTATTTTTTGTGCTGGTTGATTCTTTTGATCGATTTGTGTTTACGTGGTTTAAACTCTCTGGACCGATGATCCTCCAGAACCAGCGGTACAGCCGGTTCCTGCAGAACAGGAAACACTCCGAAACAAACAGAAGTTTGTCTCTGTTGGTCACACCTCACAGGTACTGACAGACCGTCCGTCCCATCGTCCACCTTCACGTCACGCCGCCGGTCTGGATCTGCGTCCTCCTCAGTGCTCGTGGCCGTCGGCTGGGTCTCTGCTGTCACATCATCATGGAGGTCAGAGCTGGTTTGGACCGGTCAGGTGGATCGCAGTCAGAGAAGAGTTCAGTAGATGAACTGCGGGTCTGTTGTGCTGAGTCAGTTCAGGTGTTTCACACTCGTCAGACTTCATTTCCCATCAGGCCTTGCTGTCTGTGAGCTGGAGGACTTCTGGTCCTCGTTCTCACCTGTCGGAACCAGAGTCTCGTTGATCTGAGTGATCGGTTGTGATCAATCTGTGACCTCCAGCTCTTTGCATGAAGTCCAGACCTGCAGTTCCTCTCACGGCCACTAGAGGCTCCGCCAGCGAGCCAGAACATGTTCAGCTTCAGAGCCGGAATAAAGGTAATCAGGGGCGTGGTTCTGTTCTGTCACTGGACGCTGACGATCCTCCTGTAACTGGACCTTCAGTACCTTTGACGTTACGTCATCACCTCTGTTGTTAATTAGCCAGCAGTGACGTGACGATCATCTTCATCTTCATCAGACTAACGTGGACATGCTGGTTGATGCAGGAGGAACCTGTTGGTTCAGAACTCCTGCTGCTGTCGGACCCGTCGGGTCGTATTTACTCCTCAAGTATCCAGTAACACTTGTGTATTTCGGGTGTTTGTGTCGCACTGTGCAATGTAAAGCAGCGTAGGATGAACTCGTCTCAAGCCGCTTCCAGCTCTGCGTCTGTGTCCAACCTTGTAAATAAAGTTCACATTGAGAAGCCATATTGTAGTCGGGCTAGCGCCTGGCTAATGCTCGGCTAACGCCCGGCTAACGCTCGGCTAAAGCTCGGCTAAAGCTCGGCTAACGCCCTGCTAACGCTCGGCTAAAGCCCGGCTAACGCTCGGCTAACGCCCGGCTAACGCTCGGCTAACGCCCGGCTAACGCTCGGCTAACGCTCGGCTAACGCCCTGCTAACGCTCGGCTAACGCTCGGCTAACGCCCTGCTAACGCCCGGCTAACGCTCGGCTAACGCTCGCTGCGTGTTAGGACACTTTGGTTTAGATGTTTTAGCGCGTCAGATGTGAAACCTCCTCTGAGGTTCGATCCACTTATTTATTCTGTTCATCGTCTTTGATCGACGACACAAACTGATTTTAGTTTCTGTGAAAGTATTTTGTTGTTTCGGCTTCGCTGCGGTCCGAATGTTTGCCGCCGGCTCGCCGATCGATAGCTGTACATACTGTCCACTTCCTGTGAGGTTCTGGTCGTAGTGAAACACAAACATGTTCTGAAGGCTTAGAGGCAAAAATAAAACCATTTTGAAAACAAGTTGAAGTCTGAGAGTCATTTTTATTAAAGTGTTCAGAAACAGCAGCGTTTGTCGTGAAACGCTGATTAAATAATTTTCAGGCTGTTAAGAAGAGAAACTAGAAGAATACACAGTATTAGTAAAACACACACAGCCACAGACACACTAACGGAGAGAAGACGGATCCTGATCAACTAAACACTGGACACACCTGAACAACCTCACGGTTCTGATCCAGTTCAACTCAGAGACCATTTAAATGTATTTAATTAAAAACAATTAAATCATTAATCTGTTTTCTGCTGTGACTTAAATTCAAGTTTTCCTTTTACATCTTGTATTTTTGACCTATTTTAGATTTTTGAAAAAATCAGAACTTTGACCAAATTAACCGGAATGTTTATTTCTCTCACCGGTTTCTGTCAGAATCATTTTTAAGAAAACGTTTTAAGCTGGACTGAAGTCACAAAAATATTCTTTATTTATGTCATTCACAACATTTTCTCTTCTTGGCACCAGCGGGCTTCCGTACACACCTTTACAGTTTTTATAGACACAGGTGAGCAACACCTGAACTCATGTCTGCTGTGATGATGTCACAGGTGAGACGTGCTGCGTTCCAGACCGCACAGACACAGAAACATTCAGGTTAATAACTTTGACTTGTTGATGGAACCAGACTTCCTGTTCGCGGTCTGTGTGGGTCTTGAACGCAGCCCGGTCTCCTCTGCAGGTCGACATCAGACTCGTCTGTCCATTCAGTCCAGTTCTGCTTCCTGCAGGATCGCTCCGCCCCTCAAGACACTCAGGTGATTTCATATCCTGCTCGTCACTGATTGGCCACAGGCGGCTCCTCCTCCTCCATTGGCTGACTGCCGAAGCCGCTGTCCACCGTGGTGTCTGATGGGACAGAAATATGAACAGGTGAGCTGCTGATGTTTCACTCTGAACCGTCTGTGAGTCCACTCATGATGTTTAACATGACAAAACTTTATTGATACTACCGAAGCTTTACAGCAACAGAAGTATTGAACTAACAACCTTTTTTATGCTAATAAACCTTCTTACATCATGTAGCGACACAAAGCGAGAGAGCTGGCACACAAAGTTTCTGTCAGCAGACAGTAAATCCTGAACTGAACTGATTTACGGACAGAAACCGACACCAGAACCGGTCTGAATGAAACCAGGTCACATGTGAAAAGATGCTGTTTTGTCTTTGAAACGAGACTTTTAAACCTTGAACTGATTCTACGGCAGTCAGGTGATGATCACCACACTGTGTTGTTACCTGTGCTGTGCTTGTCGTCTTGCAGCTCGGTGTGTCTCAGCAGCCGGACTCCTTCCGTCAGACCGAGAGACTGAAGGGCTTCAACCAGACCCTGGACCGGACCTCCGCCCAGCTGTGGGGTTAATCAGACACACTGTTGTTGTATCACACGCAACACGTGGAGAGATCTGCGTCTCATTCAGATTCTAGTTTCAGTGTTCGGTTTCCATGGTGATGTGTTACCTTGTAGTGCTGCAGCAGGTGTTGGCACGGCGTCGGACTGTCCAGGTACAGGTGAGTCAGCGTCATCATCCCCAGCTTCTCTGCCAGCTTCTTCCAGGGAACGTCTCCAACGCTCAACACCTCCACCAGCCGGGACAGAGTGTCCTCGTCCAGCCCCGAGGCCTCCACCTCTGCAACACACACACACACACACACACACACACACACACAGACACACACACACACACAGACACACACACACACACACACACACACACAGACACACAGACACACACACACACACACACACACACACAGACAGACTGTTAAAACAGTGTCTTTGTGTATCTCCATCAGGCCTGTGGGAGTCTCGGCTGTAAACGGACCTTCTGAGCTGCTCGGCTTCATCTTCTTGCTGCTGTGACGACTCGACTTGGGACTCTGTCTGGAGTTTAACAGGTTCCTCACCTGAGGAGGAGACAGGTGAGAAGAAGCGTACGTGTTGGTTTGCTGCTGTACATCATAACCACGTCTCATATAAACAGGTCTGATTACACATCTCTCTCTCTAATGTTTTGTCCTTGACTTTTATTGTGAAAGTTTTACCTTTTGGCACTTGGCGAGGTCCAGGGGGGTGTGTCCTCCTGCAGGTCTCTTGCGAGGGTTGATTGGCTGTGAGGGGCCCTCCCCTCTGATTGGTTCGTCTTCGTCCTGCTCCTCGTCTGAAGAGGAGCTGAAGAAAAGCGGCTCGTCGTTCTCCACGTTCTTATCAGCACCTGGAGAACAAAGCCAGCAGAAAAGTGTTCAGATATACCGACTAGATTCTCTTCAGTCGCCTTCTGGCTGTTGAACAACAGTTCATATGTTCCCGCCTGCTGACCCCGCGGGGCCACCGTAGAGCGCCGCGCTGTCAGGAACGCTTTGTGTCTCACCTGCAGCGACGAGCATGGAGCAGAGCGTCGGTGAACCCAGACTGGCAGCCAGGTGCAGCGGAGTGTTTCCTCCAAACGTGCACGCGTTCACGTCCGCCTTCAGCTGCGAACAACAGACAGTCAGTGGCTGCAAGGCTGTGATGTCACATGTGCATCTGTGTGCGTGTGTGTGTGCGTCTGCATGTATGTGTGTGTGTGTGTGTGTGTGTCTGCGTGTGTGTGTGTGCGTGTGCATGTGCATCTGTGCGCATCTGTGTCTGTGTGCGCGTCTCTCTCACCTCTGTGATGAGCGTGCACGCCACCTTGAACAGGTTTTCCCTGACAGCCAGGTGCAGCGCCGTGTTTCCACTCTTCTGCTCTGGCGCATTGATTTTGGCTCCGCCCTCCACCAGCAGGCGGAGGCAGCGCTCGCCATCCCTCCTCACCGCCAGGTGGAGCGGGTGGAGACCTGCGACAGACACACAGGAGCCACTTCAGTTTGTTTTACTGTCGCCATAAAAAACATGATCCTGAAATCTGTCTGTGTGATCGTCTCACCGTGATAGTCAGGTGTGTTGACCAGGTGGGCGTGGCGTTCTCCCAGGTGAGCTAGCAGGGGGCGGAGTGAGGTGTTGTCTCCGGCCAGTGCTGCCAGGTGGATGGGACTGCGGCCATCTTTGTCCAGCAGGCTGGGGTCGGCCCCCGCCCTCAGCAGCACCTCCACCACCTTCACCTGCCGGGTGATCACAGCCAGGTGGAGCGGAGTCTGACGACAGAGAGGGAGGAGTCAGAGAACAGGTGAGTCGTCTGGCACTGAGCTGGTAGGAACGTTAGCTACAGGTGTTGTGGACGTTAGCTGTGTTTTGGTTGGGAGCTGATTTAACAGGTAGCTAATGCTAGCTACCTGTCAGAGCTAGTTAGCTTTGACGGTGCTGTGAGAAGAAGTTAGCTGAATCATAGAGACGAATTATTAATGTAACACATTATCCTCCGTCAGCTGAAGGCAGCCGCCCAGGTGAGCTGTGTCAGGTGCACGGCGGGAGCTGCTACCTGTCGGAGGTGGTTGGCTGTGTTCAGGATGTTTTGCTGCTGGCTGTTGAGCAGAGTGTGGATCAGCTGCTGGATCACACCTGTCTGCTGGTGGATGATGGCCAGGTGCAAAGGACTGTGGGAAACAAAAACCACAACATGAAATGTTGATTAAATCCTGGAAGGATTAAACTGAGACGTGTTTTCTGCCCTTCAGGTTTCTCAGCTTGTAGGACAAAAGTCATTAATCAACTCACGTGTCTCCGTTTCCGTCCTGGACGCCACACAGGTGTCTCTGGATGGCCAGGAGGACTCTGGCGTCTCCGGTGCTGCAGTACTGCAGCAGGGCGGCGGCGGTCTGCCGGGCGCTCTGAGAGGCTTTACTGTGCAGGGCGGCGGCTGGAAACAGCGCAGACAGAGAGTCAGACGTGAAGCTGAACAGGAACAGTCTCACCATCACACACGACTCGTCAGGACGCTCACCGATGTGGAACAGCTGCTGTTGTAGTGGCGAGCCCGTCTGTCCCCCCGGCTGTTGCTGGGTAACCCCTGGCTGAGGGGCGGAGCCTGACATCTGAGCCCCTCCCCCAAACCCAGGGAAACCTCCTGTGAAGAAGACTCCTCCTCCTGCTCCTCCTGCTCCTCCTCCGTTCATCTGCTGGTTGAACTGGAATCCTGCAGAGGGAAACAGACTCAACGTTCATGTTGTTCTTCACGTCGTCACTGAAGACTTTCTGTTATCTCCACATGTTGCAGACGGCTCAGAGATCTGAACGTTCACATGAAAGTTAAAACTCCCACCTCCTCCTCCTCCTCCACCTCCTGCTGCTCCCCCAAATCCCCCGGCTCCTCCTCCTCCTCTTCCTCCTCCCCCTCCTCCTCCTCTCCAGTGTTCGTAGTGAGGCAGCGGCTTCTGCTTCTTCCTCAACACCTCCTCTTTGTCTGAAAGCGAGCAGGAGACGAGACGGTGATGATCGGTGGGACGACAGAAGACTGAAAACATTTTGTTTTCTGCACATTTTATTCTCATGAAGCAGCTGAACGTCTGAGTGAGTAGGTGACGACTGAAACTCGCTGCACGCTGAATGTTTCCACGAGGGAAACCCCAAAACTGTGACATTAAACCCCAAAACGAGCAGCTTCCTGTCAGCGTCCCGGGGATTTACAGCTGAAACAGTCCTACGGGGCGCGGCCTCACCTTGGACGTGCGGGATGTAGGTGAACTGTTTGGGGTCGCTGCTGTCGCCGGCCTTTTTCCTCTTCAGCTGCAGGAAGACGGTGACGGGCCGCTCGATCTCTGCGCTGTGATAGGGCGGCGTTTTGAACACAATGGCATACTGAAGAGAGAGAAGAAGAAGAACGCATCAATGCTTTGTATGTTTCTGAAGGCGGCGCGACGAGGAGGTTCAAATGGAGATTAAACCAGTTAAAGTCTGGATTATATCACCATCACATCTCATCTGTTTAGGAAAAATCCTAATTAAGGTTGAAGATGAAGACGAGTTATTATAAAACATCGACTGCAGCTGATTGTTGTTCTTCCACACGCCGTCTTCACCGAGAGATCAAATGTGTGTTAAACATTTTCATGTGTTTGTGAGTCGACAGTTTGGAGGAATTCCCCTCTGAGCTGCTGTTTGTTGTGGCGTCAAAACACTGAGCACCACACACACACACACACACACACACACACACACACACACACACACACACACACACACACACACACACACACTCACTCACACACACACACACACAGTACCTGTTTGTGAACGTCGGTTGGTGAAAAGTCTCCGAACGCCTCCCAGCCTCCTTCATCGTCCTCCTCATAGAACCTGATCTCGATGTCGTCTGTAACGTGCAGCACAGACGCAGCGTGTTAACGAATGTTTCTGTGCTGAATGATTCTGACCGTGTGTCACGCTGCTGGTTTCTGTGTGTTCACCTTTCTGGACTTTGTCACAGAGCAGGAAGATCTCGTCTCCTCCGAGCACCGTGCCGCACGTCTTATCCATCCGAGAGATTTTCAGGTTGGAGGCGTTCGGCGACTCTGCAGCAGAAACAAACAGGAAGCTGAAGATCATCAGACTGAATCTTTCAGTCACAGCGTCCGGCTCCGCTCCACAGGTGGAAGGATTCAGAATACTCTGTTTACCATCCACATATATTCAAACAAAAGTAAAAGTTCTTCCCGTGCAGATCGGCCCGTTTCACAATCATTTTAGGTTGAAACTCCCGACTGGGAAATTCCAACTTCCCTAATATTGCTAACGCCGGCTCACCTGACGTCAGCTGGTTTAATGTATGACATCATCCTCAGCTCTGATCTCGAGTTACCTGAACGCAGCGTCAGACCGCTGCTGGCAACGATTAGCACTAGCCTAGCTTGCTATTAGCTGTTAGCACCCAGCTAAAGTACATCACACACTAACCAACAACTCAAAGTCTGTAGACATCAAATATTTAGTGAAAAAAACTGCTGCGACTTTTAAACTGGTCAGAAAGTTGTTGTTTACTTCCTGACAACAAAGATGGCCGCCACAAACAACAAGTGCCTCTTACAGTCTAAGATCAGCGTCAGCCAATCAGCTGCTGGCGTGAACATACAGGAAGTGTTGAGGTGTTCAGAGGCCCGGTCAGTGTGCGGCGTGTGGACTCACTGCTGTCGTAGATCGGGTTGGAGACGACGGGTTTGAGCGCTCTGGTGAATCCTCCGTTGCTGTCCTGCAGGAAGGCGGTGAACTTCAGCCGCACGATGTTCAGGTCCATCACCTTGCCGAGTTCCTTGGCCTCCTTCAGGATGGAGCTTTCCTCTGAATCTGAACAGGACGGACAGGTGGACATATTTCACCTCATCCCGAGTATAAAACGTCTTTTAAAAGGGTTTTCAGAGTCCCGGTTCTGGGTTCTGATCCACAATCTGAACTAAACAGATAAGCTTTTTATATTCAACTTGTGTTTGATGCAACATGTTCTGTGGATCATAAACCAAACAGTCCAAAGACTTTATGAAAACATAGAAAATACTCCAGGAGAGGACTCGGCCCGGATCCTCTCCGGTCCGGTCCGGTCCGGTCCAGAGACCCGTCAATCAGAACGCACGACACGAAAACATTAACAAATAAAACGACTCAAAGAAGAAATCAAAGTACATGTGAGCAGGAAGCAGCTTCAGGCAGACGGAGAGGAAACCAACAACGACGGATACACAACATCAGCTGTGTGTGCTGACGTAACAGCTGTGCCGGCGGCAGGTGAGCAGTGAACAGGTGAACAGGTGAACAGGTGAACAGGTGAACAGGTGAACAGGTGAGCAGGTGAACAGGTGAACAGTGAGCAGTGAGCAGGTGAACAGGTGAACAGGTGAACAGGTGAGCAGGTTACCTGTCAGGTGGTAGTGAGCTCCTTTCTGCCTCTTCCTCTCCTCCCTCAGCCGCCGGCTCAACACCTCCACCACACCTTTCTTGGTGACGTGGAGGATCCCCAAGTTACTGAAGCTGCAGGAAGTGACATCACCACAAAACATCCACGTTACTCAGTGAATTCACTTCAGCTCAAAGCCGACTCGATTTACTCACATATGTGTTTAAAAAAGCTCGTATTGATCATTTAAACTCTTGCGCTGCGATCAGATGTTCCTCAGAACTGGAACATTTGAATTTCATCCAAATCGATCGAGTGAATTCAAACTTCAGATGTTTGAAACTCAGATTTATTTTCTTTATTCATTCATGAAGTTAAATCATTTATTTCACCTACAATATTTTAATATTTATCTGCTTTTCATCAAAAACATATTTTTCTCTCATTAATGTGTTTTTATGTTACATTATTTTCTTTTATCAGAAACAATTTCACCTCCTATCACTTCTTAATATCATTCAGATTGAATTTATTGACACTGTTTCTGTTTGACTTTGTTTACTTGTAATTCTAAATGTAATTGTTGTATCTGACACAAACATCACTTCCTGTTTCCTGTTTAATACTGCGTCTGAACTTTGACCCTTCAGGGCTTCTGTCCTGTCAGCAGCTTCTACACTCTTCCATCATCAGTCTGTTGTGTGACCTCATCTTTAAACTGTTGGTCACGTGTTACATCATCAGTGTTTCCTGAAGCTGAATTAACATTCTGACTTCCTCATCAGACTCATGAGAACTTTCCTCCCTGACAGTCTCGTCTTTCAGTCTACGTGTTGTTAAAGTCGCTGCGCTGTGATTGGATACTGACGAGGCGGTGAGGTCGTTGGGTCCGATGTCCAGCATGCAGGTTCCGTTCTCGGTGCAGTGACGTCCGACCAGACTGTGAGCGTGAACCCGAGGAGGGTCGGAGTGCGTCACCAGCTGGACCTCCACCCGAGCGTGACCCACGTAGTTATTGATCTGATGGAAACACGGAGAGAAATGATGATTAAATACGTGAATTCTACAGTATTCACATCATTTACTACAGTGCAAATACTCACAAGTCTGGACTGAAATGTACTTAAAGTATTCAAAGTGAAAGTACTGACTGTTTCTGTGGTGATTTTAAAAACTCCCAGGTAACCTGAATGCATCATTGGATGCAGCAGTGTGTGTGTCTGTGGTGACGTTGTTGTCGATGTTACCTTCACTGTCGGGTACGTCCTCCGGTTCTTCTCGCTGGAGGCCCCGGGGAGCCCGCCGTGGGACGGACCCTCACACTCATAACGGAACCGAAAGCCCCTCTGAGGACGGACACACACACACACACACACACACACACACACACACTCTTTATTATTGTTGTGTATTCTGAGTATAAAGTGATACATTCATGTGTTTTATTGGCCTCATCAGATGTTTGAATCAGGTAAAACTGTGACTTTGTTGAGTTTAAATAAAGTTATTATTGAATCTGTGACGTCATCATGTTTGCTCAGTTACAGTCTGGTTGTGTAAACCTTCTTCTTCTTTTGTCTTCTTTTGAACTGATTTGCATACAGATGTCACCTGATCTCCAGCAGCAGAAACTCCCTGACCTCCTGCTGCTGTTCACTCTGGGAAAACCCTGGAAGTGTCACTGCGACACGTGGACCGAGCAGAGCCGGGAAACACCCTCACTGCCGCTGTGTGTGTGTGCGTGTGTGTGTGTGTGTGTGTGTGTGTGTGTGTGTATCTACACCTTCTGTTCTGATGTCATTTCTCCACCTTCAGATTGTCATTGATCTGTTCGTGTGTATCTTGTTGATGTGCAGTTTTGTTTTTGGGAGCTGTTTTAGTTTTAGTCTTTTGGACTAAAATGCTTTTTAGTTTTAGTCAAATTTTTGTCATTTCTGTCTGTGATAGTTTTAGTTCTAGTTGACGAAAACTCAAACAGGTTTTAGTTTAGTTTTAGTCAGTTTAAGTAAAAAAAACAAAGGAAGAAGTATAGACTTTTATCAAATTAATTTAGGTCAATAAATAGATCTACAATCTCACACTGGTTGCAGTGTGTTGAGCTTGCAGATCTGCTATTTTCACAACTTCTGTGTGACACTCTTGTATGATGATGATGAATTCGGGCATCAGTTCATGAAAACACAGCTGAAATATGCCGATATGTGCTGGTTGTTACTGTATATCTTGTGGTTTTGTAAACTTAAATTGTTCAATAAAGAAAAAAAAGTGACAGCGAATTTGTCTTCAAAATAAGAGCTTTACATTGCACCCTATTTGAGTTTAGAACTGGGTTCTCAGCGGGGGGCTTTTAATTTGAAAGTAGCGACCTTTCCGAGCTGCTACAACAGCAAGCGGACAGCGAGGACCGAGCAGACGCTGCGTCTCCTGGAGCTCAGCGGCCGTCCGGCTGCTACACCAACATTAAGCAGAGATGTCACGTAACAGAACACCACTAACATTTACATCTATTCTGGTCTCGTCATGTTTTAGTCATCAAAGAAACATGTTTATCTCGTCTCGTTATCGTCATGAGAAAAAGGAGCGTCAACGAAATAATTTCGTCATAGTTGACGAAAACAACACTGTTGATGTGTTCTCATGTTTATCCGGTGAGGAGACTCAGCTGACTTCACTGCTTTTACATTATTACATCATCATTACAACGCAGGTTACATCAGTTCTCATGTTCTGCTGGAGTTCCAGTCCGTTTAGTTTGCATGAGATCTGTCAGTCAGAAGCTGAAGTGTTCGAGTGTGTGAAGATGAGTTCTTGTTTCTTCACATCAGCAGTTATAAGAACCTGGACCACCTTTAAGTTCAGGACCGGCTGTAACGCCTGTAAACCCGACGGTGTGCTGCGGGCTCAGAGATGACAGAACCTCATGTTTATGTA
>CAEMYA010000170.1:31667-41913 GCA_903131615.1 Diplodus sargus | reverse complement strand
GACTCACACGGTTCTGTCACATCACACAAACTCAGTTTCCTACTTGGCAACTCAACAAAAATGTTGTTTAGTCAGACGGCGACAGAATGTTCTTCACCCAGAACCCAGAGTGTGAAGCAACGCTGATCTCTGACCTGCAGACTGAGGGGAGGGCAGTGGAACCGACACGTGGATCTGCTGGTTCTGACGACGGTCCGGGCTGGCAGCCATGTTGTCTCTGCCATTAATGCTGAGTCATGTTTAAGAATGACATCCTCCAATCACTGAGCAGAAACAGATTCAATGAGTTTCTATCAGAAAGTTTAACAGATCGCCTCTCCTGTGTGTGTGTGTGTGTGTGTGTGTGTGTGTGTGTGTGCTGCAGCACACGCACACACACAGACGTTCAGCTTCACATGTGAATATTTTAACATTCATCTTCGTGTCCGTCATCCAAGTTTAATGCTGAGCTCTTCCTCTTCCTCCTCTTCTTCCTCCTCTTCCTCCTGAATTCATGTCCAGCTTTCTCTCACATTTCCTTTATTTCCTGTCATCTCTCCATCTTTCATCCATCCATCTTTGCAGCACATTGACTCAAACGTCTTTACATTTCCTGCATGATGTCATGATGACTCTTCTCCTCCGCCTGTCTCTCCATCCCTCCATCCCAGCTGGTTGTTGAACATCCTGCAACAAACTTCTCACATTTCTAAAAATGTGACGTAAAATGTTTATTTCTGCACTTCTTCTCTTTCAGTCCTCCATCCCTCTTTTATTTCCTCCCTCTCTCTCCTCTCAGAGACCTTCACCTCTTCAGATTTACCTCACAACTTCACCATCAGCTGCACTTTTAATATTTTAAGGCTCAGCTTGTCCTCCATCCCTCCATCCATCCATCCCTCCATCCATCCCTCCATCCATCCATCCCTCCACCCGCCCTCTCACCGACATAGATGACCCCCTCCTTGGTCTTGGCGGCGGCCTCCTCCACTCCGGCCTTCGTCTTCTCAGCGGCGGCCACCACTCCACCCTTCGCCATCGAGATTCCCTTCTTCAGAGCGTCCATGATGCTTTGCTTCTCCTGTCGTCGTCTTCTTCTTCTCCTATTCACTCGTTTCCTCTCTTCTTCTTCTACCTCTTCCTCTTCTGCTGCTCTGTCTGCCTCTGTCGTCTCGACTTGTTCTCCCTGCTAATGGATCAGAGAGAGAGAGAGAGAGAGAGAGAATGGTGTAAAGAGAGAGGAGGAGGAGGAGGAGGAGGAGGGGCGTGTCCAGGGAGTGGCCAGCTGTGATTGGCTCTCTGCCAGTCAGGGGCGGGAAACGAGCCAGAGATTCATAAAGTTTCACATTCTGTTGACGTTTGTTTATATTTCACACAAATAATAAATAAACAGCTGGAGTCTCATCAGATCCAGGAGACAGAGAACCAGAACCAGAACCAGAACCAGTCTCTGCTGAGTGCTGACTTCAGTCTGAGCTCCAGCTGAGCCTGAGTGACAGAACAGGTGAATGAACTTTACGATCCAAAAGCTCCTTTTAGACGCCATGTTTGTTTGTTGTCATTGTTGTTCCTGTCCCCGTCTCTAGCTCCTCCTTCCTGATGACATCACACAGGCTTTGAACAACAGCGAGCTGTGATTGGCTGCTGCTATGTCTCATGTCTGAACCAGAGCGTCCTGGTGGCCAAAAACAAGAACTGCAGGTGAGGTCGTTGACGACTTCCTGTTCTGTTTGATCAATGAAGGTTTTATATTTGTAAAACTTTGCTCAGGCTAATTAAATATCAGTGATGTCATCACGATGTAAAGTCTACGGGTTGACCAGGAGCTGGTGGGCGGGGCCAGCGGGGGAAACCCAATGACCAGGAAGTTAACGCTGAGCGACTCTTATTGTTCTGAACCGGCCCGTCTTTACATCTGGTTCTTCTGTACATCTGAGGTTCATGATCTGACGGACAGAAACATCACGGAGCCTCAGCATAATGCGCCAACATGGCCGCCGGCTGACATCACAGCGGAGAGAGAGGGGCGGTGAAGAGAAGGAGCAGGAGGAGTCGTCTGTGTCCTGACAGGAACCTGAGTATGACTCAGCAACACACACACACACACACACACACACACACACACACACTCTTCTCTCAGACACACCCTTGGCTGCCTCACCCCTCCTCTGATTGGCTGACAGCCGGCGCCGGTCTATTCTTAGACTGATTTTATTTCATTTCATCAGGATGCTCGGATGCATTATTGGCTGCTGTGGGTTACCGTGGCGATGAGAGCTGCACTGATCAATACTGACCGCACACGCACACACACACACACACACACACACACACACACACACACACACACACACCATCAGAAGGGTCATGCTGATTGTTCACAACACTCGAGCACAGAAACACTCAGAGAAGTGAAACCTGTGATTCAGAGGAGAGTCTGCTGACCTGACTCCCGGCTGGAGACGGACCCAGAACACCCAGAACCGCTCAGCCTGGACCGAGGTGCAGCTTAGACCCGAGGGACCCGGAAGAGGAACGTGGTGTCAGCAGATCACTGAAACACAACCAACATGGAGGATCAACAGACCGAGCCGGTCAAAGAACTGACCCGAGTCACACAGGTTAAAGGAGCACGTTGTCACCAGCTGAAAACACTCGGGTCCGATTATACAGTCGGGCCCGATAATACAGTCGCCTCATTCAGTCCAGTGGTTCCCAACATGGGCTCAGGGCCCTCCAGAGGGTCGCCACATGAATCTGAGGGGTCGTCATGTGATTCAGTCTGAACGTCCAACAAAAGTTCTTATCAGACCACCAGAACTCTGACATCACAGCTGAGTCCAACTGTGAGCCGGACAGCAGCTCACTGTGTGTGTGTGTGTGTGTGTGTGTGTCAGCATACAATGAAGTCTTTAATTCAGATGAAACAGAAGATAATAGAGTGGAACATAACTTCAGCACAATAACACACACACACACACACACACACACACACACACACACACACACACACAGAGAAACACACACTGGATGAGTTGTGATCAGCACGTTTAATGATCCAATGTGACGGGCCGAGCTGTTTATTGACAGAATAATTAAAGAACCACTGACATCAGAGCCGTGTGGACCCAAAGCCCGCGTGGAGCCGGTACTGAATATGTTCTGCTGTGTTAACTGCAGCTGACTCAGCAGCAGAGGAACTGTACAGCTCGCTCCAGATCACCGCTGTGAGGAATTCAACAGCTGCCTGCTAATTGATCACTGCAGCGTCCTAATGAGGAGTGTGTGTGTGTGTGTGTGTGTGTGTGTGTGTGTGTGTGTGTGTGTGTGTGTGTGTGTGTGTGTGTGTCTCACTTGTCTGTCTCTGTGATCACTTCAGTTTCAGAACAACAGTGTCATGAATGTTTCTGCAGCCGACTTTAGAGGAACATCTTCACACACAGAACAAATAATAACACATTAGTTTGTAATTAGTCTGACGATCAATAGATCAGAGTCACTGTAGTTCTGTGGGAGACATTCAGTATCAATAGTTACAATATCTATGAGGTCATAACACAAATCTTTCTCCATCAGTGAGTGAACAAACGGTTCTCAGAGGACAACACAGTCCAGAGAGGTGGCAGGGTCCGCCACGTGTCAGCACAGTACACAGTGTACATCGTGTTGTTCTTTAAGGTCAGTTTGTTTGTTCAGTCATGAAAACAAAGAGAGTTTGATTATTCAGTTTGATTCATCAGACAGATTAATAAATAAAGAAACAATCTCTCGTAAGATTACGACTAAAAACTGTATTTTTTTTATGATGCATCAGTTTATATTTTTCAGTTTGTTCACTTTGTGCCGCTGCAGGAACATTACAGTTAATTTACATTGTGATATAATATGTAAAGTTCATAGTTTCACACGTTGATATGATGTAAAGTGACTGTGAGGTTTGTCTGAGTGAACAGCGACACCGTGTGGTCACAGACATGCAGCAGGTGTCATCAGAGGTCCAAGTGTTTCCTCACAGGTGAGTCAGATTTTAAAGACAACTACATTTTCCTCCACAATAGTAATCTGATTACTCAGCTCCCTGTGTCTCAGTTCTCCTCCTGAAGACGTCTCGATGTCAGAACAGAACCATCCGACATCAGCAGCGGACCAGCTGAGTGTGACGACACCTGCAGGTGACACTTTCCACCTGTCTCCCTGAGGGGATTACCCATAGTTCATAGGGTTGTAACATTAATGCTGCTGTATGTAAGAGTTCGCCTGTCACACTCATACTCTAAACACAGCTGCTAACTGCTGCTAGCTGTAGCTGCCATTAGCTCAGTTAACTGTGCAGCTAGTGGTCGTGTCAGGTGGGAGCTCGGTGCGAGGGGGCTAGCTGTTAGCATGCTAACTTCAATAGACGTCTCGGCAACACAAACATAGAGTGTTGGACGACCGTCAGGACTGTTTGCTTCATTTTATGAGTTGAAGGAAGAAGTGCTAAAAATGAGCCTCATACTGTGTTTCAGGTTTCATCCCGACATCGTCGCTACTTGTTGTCGACACCGCCATCTTGGATTTGCGCGGCTACCTGATTGGTCGAATGTGAAGCATTTCAAGCAAGAAATAGTTCCGACTTTAAACACTAATTAAAAAAATACTGCTGGGTGTCAAGAGGAGAACTTTTTTTTTTCTCGTTCAAAACCAACATATCTTCATGAAGAACCGGAGCAGACGCAGAGCTGCAAGTCACATCAGGATAAAACAGTCCAAATAAAATCTGCCATCCTTCAACATTGAAAGTTATTATATGGTGCATTAAATAAGATGAGAGGGTTGAAATGACTCACTCAGCTGCTCCATTAAATAAAACACACGTCCGTGTCCTGGAGGTCCAGCAGATAACCAGGTGAAGAAGTGACAGCACATCAGAATCTGTTTCTCCAGTTGGCGCAAAAACTCCATAACATCGGCGGGTGGAGTGACGCGAAGCCCGGCTGGACGCTGCAGACGGTACTGAAGCTCTTCTTCCGCCGCTGCATAGATGTTGATCCTTCTGTTCTCGAGGAAGATCTCTTCATTTCCCTCGCTCGACGAAGCACCTGTCCTTTGTCTTTAAAGTTGAGGAATCCAGCGGTCTGGTTTTATCTGTTGCTTCACTGAGTTGGTGAGATCTCTCGATGACAACAGGTGTGTCGAAGGTGATGCGATGGAGGATCTGCGGGATAATCCGCTCGAGGAAACCAGTGACATCCCGGCACATTTTCCCAGTATGATTCGTATATTATGTCTCCTGCTCCTGTCCTCGAGGTCATCCAGTTTGTCTTTTACATATCGCAGTGATGTTTCAATCTTCATGAGTGTATTTTGGATACGAGTAATCTTGTCGTCAAACTGCTTGGACAAGTCCTCTTTAGTTTTTCTCATCACTATCGTCACGACTGCCAGCGAGCGGATTTGTTCTTTTCCAGCCGCCATTATCGAGAGAGATTGTTTGGCCCCGTCGAGATTTGCTAGTGAAAGTGTCTTTCTCCCACCAAGTTCCTACTGTGCCATGCACGACCTGATCTGTCAGAGCTTTCTTAGTTTGGGTGGACGAGGTATCAGGTGGAAAAAGTCCAATATTAAAGTAACTGATAGGCTGCTAGCGTGTCAGGATTGCGTGACCGTCCTCTGCGCTTGCTAACCGGAAGCCGCTCTCATCATATGTTTTAAAATGTTCAATAAGAAGTCATAAAACCACAATCATGTTGGGAGCCGACCAGGTGACGTCAGTGAGGTGTCTGAGGGTTCAGGGTTTAAGGCCTTGGGGGGACACTGGGACCCGTCTTATAGGCAGTGGTTCTCATACTGGGGGGCGGGTCCGTCCTGTGGGGAACGGATCTGATCTTTCCTGAACCTTTATTATTTGCTTCCCTGATGATTATTGATGATGGATAAAAACAGTTTGGGAGGTCAGATTAGTTCAGTTTGAGAAGCTGCTCTAATGTTTCATTACCTTCAGGACAGGAAGGACTTCAGTGCAGCAGCATCAGATCAGCTTGGTTCTGGTTCTGGTTCTGGTCCACACAGTTTGAATTCCAGTCGATGAGTTATTGTCCGGTGACGAGCAGAATCATCTCTATAAACGGTATAAAGAGGGTTTGTTAAGTTTCTGCCTGGTGATTCCAGCAGCTTCAGTCATGTGACGTCTGTGGCTGATCACAGTATTTCATCAGATTATGGTGGAAGTCAGAGAGATGTTTGCTCATCGCTGCCCGTCTGCCACCAAACCTTCAAAGGCTTCAGGAAAAAAGCTTTCGAGCCACTTCAGCTTCAAGATGAAGGAGCGAGCGGCTCATTAAACATTCTTCAGTGTGTCTGATTATTAATATTATTATCCATGTAAGAGCCACAAGATGAACATTTTTGTTGATAAACTTATGTTGATTAATATTGTTTTTGCTCCCTCACTGTTAAAACTGGTGTAATAGACCTTTAGTTTGTTGAGTCACGTGCACAGTTTACGGATGATTAGCATTCACGTCGGACTGTTGCTGTGCCTGCAGCTCCTGAAGTGGCTTATTTAAAGTCCAGAAGGAAAAGCCTTTACAATCGACTTGATGAGAAAACTTTTGACTGATTATCTAAAAACAGAAAACCTTGTCTACAATTTAGATCTGTAATATTTTCTTTAATCTTTTTTTAGAGAGAATCCATCGAGTTTAATAAACAGAACTGTTTTTAAATGTTCACCACAAATATGTATTTTTTCCTCCTGGAGTCACTGAGTCACTGTTTGTTGAACAGAACCTGAAAGCATTTAGCAGGAAGTTAAATCCTCTCGGCCTGTCGATACTCGAGCAGTCAGTCTGGTTAACAGATTAAACCAAAGGCATCATGGGAAGACAGTGGACAGCTGATAAAGATTCTCAGTATTAATCATCTTATAGATTTATTCTTTAAAGTCTCTAAAAGAAGGCTGAAGTACAGATCCACTGATCCTGCACAATGACGTGGAGTTCAAACCTTTTTATGAAGGACAAATACTCAGTTTCTCTCCTTCAGTAGATGTTTCATGTCTCTGCACTCTGAGTCTCTGTGTGACTTCTCCTCTCTACATCTGAACTTTCTCCTCCTCACAGCTTCAGAACAGCCTCGTTACTTTAGTTTGATGCCTCTGAGGTGAATTCTGGAATATTGTTGTTTCCGCAGCGAGACGAGACAAAGACGTAAAAGCCGTAAGAAGCCGTAAACAGACAGAGAGGGAGACTGGAATGTGGAGAAAAGGCGTGTTAGTGTCTCGTATCTGCAGAGAGTTTCTGATTTTCTCTCTTTGTTGCTGCTCGGGACGCTTTACCAACCCAACATGTGTCTGTTTGACGTCCTGGGAATGAGACTCAACAATCAGCTGTCTTTGTGGTGCGTTCAGGAACAGCTGGGACAAATCCTACTGATTCTACCTTTAACTTTAATAGTCTTTGAATTCTATTAATATGACGTGAGCTTCAGTTAGCTTTGACCACAAATGTCCTTCAGAGGGACTTTTTACTCTGAGACTCTGAGTACATGTCAGAGTAATCTATTACTTTACTGGAGGAAACAAGCTGGATCAGAACTTCTACTGTTTTATCTGAACTTCTGTTCGGACTGTGTGACCTGTCGACAGCTCTGCCTTTTCAAAGTATTCACATGTATTCGACTCTGTGGTAAACTTTACTTTCATGAGGTTTTGCTGGTTGTAGTCGCAGATGAACACTTTTTAATTCTCGAGTCTTGTGAATTTATTATCCCTGATTTGTTTTCTACCTTTCTATATCTGTTGTGTGGAAACATTTCTATGAGTTGTGTTTTGAACCATCATTTATAACTAACACTTACATTCCTTTCTACCAATCCCTCCCTCTCATTCCTCCCCCATCTCCCACCCGCTTCTTAGAAACCTGGTACTTCAACAGGACCTTGTCACCGCTCAGATTTCAGATTCCTCAAGTTCACATCATTCACCATGAAAGCCAAACCAACTCACTGTGAGTCTTGAGGTTAGGCGGATGTTGATACCTTGGAGCATTAACCCATCAGTTTATGAGAGATTGAATATGGTCCTGGGAATTAAGTACTTGAGCTCCAACATCAATTTTCAAAATTGTTGCCTTGCTGAGGACAGAAAAGCTCCACAGAGGCCGATTTAAACTGCCCAGGACATCAGTGGTACCCATCAGGGTATCAGTGAAGTGAGGTGTCTGCACAGAGGATACTGAAAGACAGCAGCTACTCCAGCCACAGTCAGACGTGTCCACTCCCCTACCACCAGACTACTATAACCCTTTTTCGACTAAGGTGGTCCAGGTGCTAGTTCAGAGCCAGCTAGGACGAAGAACCACTTATAGTAGGAGTTGAGGAGGAGAATAAACAAAAGATTTGTACGATGGAGGCCAGGCGGTCTCAGGGTCAGTCAGGATGTTAGGAGCACCACGTGTAAAGTCGAGGTAGTGCGCCATAGTTGTTCCTAGCAAGGCTGGGAAACGAGAGATGTATAAAGTCACTGAAGGATGCGACTCTACGGTGGCTCTCAAAGCAAACCAGTTCTTAAAAGGAGCCAAATGTGACCCAGCACTAGAACCAGCCCAGAACTAGCACTTGGTTCTCTTTGGTCGAAATGGGCTATGTGAGTCCTGGATGGATCCTCAAAACTGTGTTGTAGAGTCATAAATAAATGAAGTCTGAACTCATCATGGTATCATCGACACACATTTATATCACTTCTGTGTAAAAGAACCACAACACAGATCTGTTGTTTCCTCATTCACTTTTATTAAAACTTTACTTGAAGCAACAATCTTTACAACACGAGCCTTTTGTTTTATCAGACACAGTGACACTGGCCACAGATCAGTGGTCACAACACAAGGCATGGAGGAAAACTGATGCATTTTATCATCATATCAGCAGCTGAACTGTGATGAAGCATCTTGTCAGCGTTCAAAGATGAAAAATAATCAGAGGTGTGTATAAAACAAGGAAAACAACTGTGGTAGAGGACTTTACCTCCCAGAGGTGAAAGAACAGAGATTTTCTGTGAACACGTAACACACGTAATTTAAAGGAACAGTTTGACATTTTAGGACCTCTTCTTCTGTCTGCCAGAGAGTCAGATGACAAGACTGACATCAAAACCCAATGAATGCAGCGTTTTATATTATGAATTTGAAAGTATTGAAAGTTTCCTCTAATGTACCTGACGCGGTAATCAACATCCACATAGTAATAAAAGTAGTTTTTCTGTTTGTTTTGTAGAGACAGCAGACGTTGCAGAGTACGAATGCGGGAGCTCCTCTGTCGTGTTTAGTCTCTGAACTGGACGCACGGGAATGAAACTGACATCCATCTGAAACATCAGACTCTGGAGAAGACCAAGATGGCTTCGCTAAACCTCAACCTGGTAGGAGTTTTAGAAAGTTGCAAGTCAGTCAGTGCGAGTGTCTCTCTCGCCACTTCCAGCTGCCTTCAAGTCCAGTAAATTATTGATGAAAAAACGTTTTTTGAGAAACCCCCTCCCCAGATTCCCATCGCACAGTCGAGCTCCTATTCGAAGTTAAAATCAGTTTCAAAGTCCAAAGAGGTCATGTCTGTGGGGAGGCCAAGTTTTTCAGGGGTGGTCTCCATCATCTCAGGGTCATCCTCGCAAGCTGTCCCCTCCTCCACGTGCGACCCAGAGCCAGGATCTGATGTGTCCAGCCCCTTTGAGTCTGAAGCTGCCGAGTCAGAATCTCCTGAAATCGCTTCTATCTCAGAGTGGCTCTGCTGCTGCCGGGTCTGGTATCTGGTTTGGGATCTGGTTTGTCGGACAGGGCGGGGGGCAGGAGGGGTTTTCTTGCCTCTAGTTCTGGGGCCTGGTTTGCGATCAGGTACTGGAGCTACGTCAGGATGGGTCTCTGGATAGGAAAGAGGTGGAGTGCCCTGGTCTGATTGGGTTTCTGCTTGTGGCCCTGTTTGGACCTGGGGATTCTGTTTGGGTGGGGACTGAGTCTGATGTACTGGTTCCAGCTCGGCAGGCTTGGTTTGTAGGGCAATTTGTGACTCAGATGTAGGCGTTGAGGACTGTTTCTGGGGTACACTCTGAACCTCTGACTGGGGTGGTGGATTGGACACGGACTGAGTTTCCTGTTCTAATTGGGGTTTAGATTGTGGCTCTGTTTGTATCTGAGGGCTCAGTTGGAGCTGGAACTGAGTCTGAGTTGGGGGTTCCGGCTCTGTAGGCTTAGTTTGTGTGGCAATCTGGGAATCAGACATAAGAGTTGAGGATTGC
>CAEMYA010000170.1:0-21909 GCA_903131615.1 Diplodus sargus | reverse complement strand
GAGTCTCGTTCTGCTGTTGACTGAATGATATCAGTGATAGCAGTTAGCCAGCTAGCTCACTGAGCTCCATTCAGAAATCTGACACTTTATTCGTGCTTTGAGTCTCAGACCCGCAATTAAAGTCAGTAAACTTCACTTCAAACCTTTTAGAAACCATCGCAGTGTTCTTTGAATCAGCTGCTGCCCGAGAAAGAAACAAGCTGCTGCACCGAAACACACGTTTACAGTGAGCAGAGCAGCTAGCTGGTGTTAGCTGGTGTTAGCTAACACGGTGTGTTTATATATGAACTGACCGAAAACGACTCAAGTCATTACAGTTAAACTAATAAATTTCAGTCACTGGTAGTTTACTTGATGTGTTGGTCAGTAATACAACACAAAGCTTCAGGTTAACAAGTGCTTCACAGCGGGCAGCTAACACTGTGCTAAATTGACAGGTTTTTGAATGGAGTCTGGTGGACAGATGCTAATAAACAAAGCGTCTGGGACAGCTGAATTTACCCAGAATGCATTGTGGAGAGACAGTTACATTAACCGACCGCGGTTTGTTTGTAAAGAAATAAACATGTTCAGAGATGAAACCGTATTTTGGACCCGGCTGACTGACCTCTCTCGGCGGACCTCCGGCCCAGTACTCTCCGCCTCGGTGACTTCCTGACCCGGGGGAAGGGTACCTCCTGCGCGGTGGGGAGCGGCGGTACGGGTCCGGGTGAGCACGGTCGGGGTGGTACGGATGTCTGGGTCGGTTCCTGTCGTCTCTGTAGTCCGGTGCCGGGTAGTTCCTCGGAGGCGGCGGACCTCGGCCCTCGAAAGGAGGCGGGTAGCCTCCTCTCGGCGGAGGCCGACCACGGTACATCTCCTCCCGCAGAGATGCTCTGGCTTCCCGCGGTCAACCAGCTCCGCTCTGCAGCGAGTCTCTGATGCGGAACCGAGCCTTGCAGCTACTTTACTTCGTGTTCGGATCGACTGTTACTGAGGTCCGTTATAGAAACGTGATCCTCAGCCGCTCGCTCATTCTCTGCATGTACACAGACCCGCTCCGTCTTCTTCTCTGGGCTCAGTCGGCTGCTCACCTCCCGGGGGCGCAGTAGCGCCATCTTGTGACGTCACTGAGCTCCTGCAGGTCCACCATGTTAGAACACCGATGAGTCCAAGTTCTTCAGAACTTCACCGTGTTCTGGAGCTTTCTGACTCATCCCATCTCCAGAACCCTTCTGATGTTCACACCGTGTTTGTGTGTGTTCAGTAAAAACAGTGTTATTGTCATGTGTTGTGTGATGTTATGTGATTTTGTCCAAACGTTCAAGTTTGATTAATGAGAAACAGCAAAAGAAAGAAGTTCTGATTAATTTCATGTTTATTGAACAGAAGGTGACTCCAGAACTTCAGACAGTACAAAGTATTCACATCGTCTCGTGGACGGTCGGGTCGCAGAATCTTCGGCTCGTCTTAAAGCAGCAGCTCAGTTACATGTTCTGTAAGTACCAAAGGTCCAACACAGAAACACCTTATTTCATTATACATGTCAGAACATGTCGTTGACCATAACACACCTGTCTGTCTCACCTGTCTGTCTCCCCTCCACATGTTTGCTGTGGTGCAGTTTTGTTGGGTTACTAAGGTCTCAGTCAGAACCAGCTGAGTTCTGTTCATGTGGACACTTCAGTCCAGAACATTTAATCGGGTTTAATACCAGCAGCTGTTGAACTTCTCAGGTTCTATATCGTCCGTCTTCAGCGTTCAGAGACACTTGATGGAGAGAAAAGTTGTTTCTAAAATCTTTAATCTGATATAAACTTTATATATTTTGGGTGAACTGAGGAAACATTGACGCTGTTTTCCCTCTTTTCACGTTCTTCACTTGATTTATGTACAACTTCCTCTCAGAGGACGAAGGAGAATCAACACACCTGCTCCAGTTTTTACATGATTGGTGAAAACAAACATTGGTGAACACCTGTAGTGTCGGCCATCTTTCCATTCTTGTTAAATCCAGAACAATTTGACTCTTTAATCCGACTCAGCAATAAAATAAAGCCTGTATGTCTGGTTGAACTGGTCACAGCTCACAGACCTGAACAACTTCACTTCACTTCAGCACACCTGGAGGAGCCTGAAGAAGACGGGTCATCAGAACACATCCACATCACCTCCAGAAAATGAAAGAACACTTCAGAGAGGTTAAAGCCTGATTTCCTCTCCAAATGATGTGAAGGGATAATAATCATACTGTGAAGGAACAGGACTGATTTCTGCTGATGATGTCACCACCTTTCCTTCTTCCTGCAGGACGTCCGACTGACGAGGACGGAGTGAGAAACTGACGAGGACCTCCAGGAGCTCTGAAGTGTCCAGAGTTACTGTATCTCAGCTGGTTTGTTCCACGTTTGATTGAATGTTAACTTGCAAATCCGTAGAACAAAAGATACGTCACCTTAACTTGAAGACCCGTGTTGACGAGGTCGTCCTGTGATCGAAGGATGTTTTCTGTATGCTGCACACAGACCGGCTGGTGGAAGTTCGACTCCTGCAGACACTTTATCTCAGCAGCACGTTAGCAGGTTGATCTCAGACGAGCTGACCAGACCAGCGTCACACATTACAGATTATTCTGAGATTAAAGGTCCAAATGGACTTTTGAGTCATTCCCAACTCGTTAACCACCGTCCCAAAACTTGGACCTTTTAATTCTACTGAAACTGAATTACAGGCCTGACGAGCTGGTCGTCTGATGAGTCTGATGAGTCGTTCCATCGGTCAGTTTCCTGCAGATGAAGCATTTTTCAGACTTCTCTACAAACTGTGGATGAGCGTCCACACAGACTCTGCTGAAGGAACGTCTGATGTTTCTGCAGCGTTCACTTCACCTGCCGAGTCCTCGAGTCTTCCTCAGCTCCGTCTGGGCTCGAACCTGCAGAGGAAACAAAAACTCACCTGGTCGGATCCAACAGGTACAGACAGCTCAGACACCTGAGTGCAGGTGTGCTGCTGTCAGCCTGCAGCGTCCTGCTGACCTCCGACAATAATCACTTCTCTTTATCAGAGACTTCTTATAAATGTGTTCACACACTCTTCTTTATTCTTAGTGTTGTACTCAGTGTTTTTATGGTTTTAATCATCAATTATAAGTTTAATTTCTCTTTTTATTCCCTCTGCCTTTAATCAAACATTAATCTAATGTTGTAACGCTGGTGCTGATTTATGTTGTTACGGCTCAACAGTTGTGGAAACGTAGCACTCTGCCAACTCGTAAACGTTCCAGTCGGACGGCTCGTCCTCAGTCACGTTTAGTTTCATCTGAACCTGAAGAAACAAATCTTCATCAGTGAGGAAGTTTTTCTTTCTCTTGTACCTAAAAGTATTAAAGCTTCTCTGTGGTCGCGAGCTTCTGTTCGCTACACGTCATCCAGAGGACACAGACGCTCTGATCTGATCAATATAACGTAGTAGTGATGAAATTATCTTTTTCATCTATAAAGAAGCTGAAAACTATAAAATTATATCTTTGAATACAGTAAGAATCATGAATTCAAATCCTTTAAAAGAATCTGACAAAGACACAAAGAACTCGTCTGACTTCTCAAATAAAATATAATTTTGAATATGTATAGAATATAATTCTGTCACAGTAGCTTTGACCGCTCACCTTTTAGACATCACGGCACGATTTCATAATTTTATCCTGTTCGACATTCGAATGTCAAATTTTATTAGAATGATCGTTGGAGTTCTTGAGCTCATCGTTGAGTTGAATTGTACAAAACGTTTAGAAATATGCTCGAATCGTTCTGGAGACAAGTCGGACAACCCAAGAACAAAAACCGCTGAGGCATAGAAATATACGAACAATATGTTTTATAAAACAGGTTTTTATAATTCTAGTAAAATGAGTTTATGACAAATATTCACTTAATACTTTTAGTCACCCAGCACTAAATACAAACAGTAAAAAGACTCGACTGAATAATTATTTGTTTGTTTAAGACGAGAAACAAAATACAAAACAAAATTATAAATGATGAAAATTTTCATTTTTGGCAACAAATCTTTATTGAGATTACGTTTACCTGCAGAAGTTACAACAATGAAATAATCTGGAGACATTTTCAATGATTAACACACAAACTATAACAACATGTTTAACATCTTCTATAAGAATCATAAACATCATAACTGCAGGTTCTGACATCAAGAAGAAAATGAAAGTCTGAGATACAGGAGGTCGGTTGATATTGAATTTTATTGTCTTGAGACAGATTTTCCACAGCTGCTGCTACACGGTGAGAGGAAACTAAAACACGACCTTATAGATGAAGTTTTATGAGTGAAGTCAATGCTGCTCAGCTATGATTAAAATAAAAAGAGACATAAAAACAAAAAGGACTGATCAGGTCTCAGCTCTTCTCTGAGGCCATCTCCCACTTCTCCAGAAAGTCCTGTAGGTTCAGATTGAAGACATCGATGCCTTTAGGAGAAAGATGGACGCCGTCGGCCCGATACAGGCCCGTGTTGGCGCCGCACCTGATGTTGTCGTGGGTCAGCGAAGTGCCGCCCAGGTCTGAGATAATGTTTTGGATCCTGCGGTTGACCGTGGTTCGGACCAGATCAACCTCGTGACTGTCGGCCGAGTGACGCCACGCCCTCCGAGGGAGGATGTTGGACCACACGAGGATGCACTGAGGGAAGATGCTCCTCATGGACGTCAGGTCCTTCTTGACAGACGCCAGCAGGTCGGTGGGGCTGTCGGTGCTCAGGTCGTTGCCGCCCAAGTGCATAATGAGGATGTCCGGGTTGGGCCAGGTGACTTTCAGCTGGTGGAGCTGGGGGAGCAGCTGGGGCCACGTCATGCCCTGCGTACCCTTCCACCAGATGGTGACCTTGCTGGGGTCCATTCCCAGCTGCATACCTACCTCTGGAGACTTCGCCCGGGACTCGGCCCAGTACACCAGCGAATGACCACAAATCCAAACGTTCTTGGGCTCGCTGCTGATCGGCTTGCCTACAAAATTTTAACATACGAATACATTTGTAAGTTACAAAGCTTGAAAAACTATTTTCCACTTATTGACCCCAAGCTTTCTCTGATACCGAAGCTCTAAAGCTTGGACTGCACAGAACTCCGGCTGGTTTAGCAAAGACCGTTAGTCCGGCCCGTAGACTGGGTCCAGTGCTGGTTTTGATCTTACAAGTGATCTACACAGCAACACCAATTAAAAATAGTCTTACAACAGTTCACTTCAGACGAAATGTCTGGACTCTGACATCTGTACAGATCTGACGTTTGACTGTTGATCTCTGTGAAACCAGCTGCAGATTTCACAACATACAAAGATCAATATTCACCAGTTCAACAGTTCTGAGCCCAATATTTACATATATTCTGTGCAAACCGGCGATCTCAACATGTTCGTAGCTTTTTCTTTCATAACTCTTTACTCCCGCTTTGCTGATGTATTAACAGTTGTCGTACACTGTTTAAATTCAGGAGCACCATCTTCTGTCTATCTCTCAATATCAATGATCATATCAATCATCTAACGGACGGAGGCGATAGCTGATGCACGAAGGAAGTTCATCCGGTTCTATACTTTAGATGAACTGTTTCGACTGGAGTGATAACTGAAAAACATACTAATGTAAAACAAAAATGATCAATGACAGGCATTTGTGATAGCTGCTTCAAAATATTAGTGCAGGATGTGTAATTAACTTACTACATGTTGATTTTAAAGCAAAGCTGATCAATCAGTGCAATTAAGAAATCAAAATGCTCACCTACCTTCACCGTCATGACAACATATATTGACTTTTTCATTTGAAAACCTTCACTGTCACTTCCAGATGTGATCTGTGTAACTTTCTGGTCCCCTAGCTAACTGATGTTCATCACGCGTGTGTTAGCGCCACGTACAGAAACATTCACATGCAACAAAAACGCCAAAACAAAAAGCACTAAAAATTTTTAAATCCTGAAATTTCTTTTCTCTAAAACTTCAGTAACATTTTACTTTATCAAGTTACACCTTTACTTTAAGAAAATGATCTGATTAATTCCTAAAAACGTCCATTCAGGGTCCAGTATTTCATTCAGAGAAAGGAAATGGAACAGAATCTGGATGTTGGTTATGACTCTTCATTTAAAAAAGAGTTTCTGCATTATGTTTTAAATAATGGCAGACCGACTGTCTTATTGTTACACTGGGTAGCTAATGTGTTAACATGTGTTGTGTCCCACAATGAGAATGCCAGATTTAGAAATGACAGTGTGAACTGAGTTGGGAGGCTGGTGGACGGACTGATGGGTGATTAACGAGGTGATTAAAAGGTCCATTGAACTGGAAAGATTTAAGGTCAGTTGAGACATTTAGTTCCATTTCTGTTCCCCGACTCCACACTGGACCTCATCATCTCCACTTTAGTCTAAATCAAACTGATGTGAACTGGAAGTCTGGTTGTCCGTCCTGTGATGTTCACAGGTGAACAGTTGTTACCTGAGCAGCACGTTTAAAGGCAAAGATGAGACGCTCTGTGTGATCACGGGATTTAAATGATGTTCTACTGTCGTTTGGGTGATGGAACTTCAAATGTTACTTGTTTCAAACATCATCTGAGACGTGACGGTCAGCGTTTGTGCTGTTCAGACAGTTCTTGAGCCTTGTAGTTCCTCCAAACCCTGTTCGTATGATCTAACTGACTGCACCAACACTGTAGTAAAACGCAAGTACTGATGATTGATGATGATGATGATTGTTTGGGAAACATGGTGTACCCAAGTGAGGAAGTCGCATACCGAACAGAACATCCTGGACAAATACGTGGAGCCTTTTTACTGACTGGCTTCCTCCAAACAACTGTAAAATGTCTTTCAGTTAGCTTCCTGAGCTAACGTTACTCTCACAGGACGGGCTGATTCACAACCAAGAGATGAGAAAGTCTCATTCACAGGTATTAAACATAATAAACTCATAATACTGATGGGATATACAGTGGTGTGGTCTGTAGTCTTAAAACACAGAAATCATTTAGCATGTTAGCATGTTAGCACATCCGGTTCCCTCGTCTCAAAGTCTGTGAGTCTGCTAAACGTGTTTTCAGTTAACTGCCTGAAATAAGCCGTGTGGTTCCACAGGCTGAACATATTTAAGACATAAAATCATCATTAATGTCCCACAGTTTGATTCTGAAGCTCTTCATGTGTTAGAAGCAGTTAGCGGTTGCTAACGAGTGTCTGAATGAGACTACAGAGGTTGTCGGGGACATTAAACGTCCTCACAGCGAACACGGAGACTCATCTACTCACTAGTCCGTCTTTACAGCCACTTTAGTTCCACACTGTTCTAACTCTGACTTTACAACTTTACACTGATCAGTTTATAGAAACCTGGATAGTAATTGTCATGTGACCGTGAAGTCGTCTGTTTGTAGCCTAGCATTAGCTTCTTACTGCTACACATTTAATTTAGCTTCACACATCACAGAGTGGAGTTCATCTGTGGAGATTATCTGGATCAACAGAACCTGGACGGATCAGAACTTTGTGTTTGACAAACAAATTATGTTCTGTAATAATCCAAAATATAATTCAATAATCTCATAGGCTTCTTGTGGAGGGAACCAGGGTAATGCTAACTTCAGGATTAGCTACAAAAATACATCATCCCCACACCACTCTGATTTAAAGCCAAGCTCTGTAAAAGTGGGTAAAATTAGCTCATGAAAGCTGCTACATGCTAACTACTAACACACTATTACTTTACAGGTTGTGTCATATGCGTTGATGTCAGCTTAGAGATACTTACCGTATTGATGACGGACTACATGTCGTGTGCTAGAGCTAACTAAGGATGCACGATACACAGATATATCATGCAGACCGCCAACATCGCCGGTGTTGAAGTCAGAGGAACATCAACGATTAACACGAGGAGGAAAGTCTACGAGTTTAACGATCTGCAGAACATTACATGATCCATCACTGCTCAATACACCTGAGCCTCTCTTACTTTATAGCATCTATAAACATCAGGTTAGGAACTTCTTCTGAAAATATAAACGTGACATTATAGGTGATTTTATTGATGTCAGCCAGCAAAAGCAGGTAATCATTGGTTATTGGCTGAAACAATAGACTCCTAAATGGTGTAACTTCCTCTCTTTCCCAAACAAACGTAGACAACTTCACAGACTGAAAAGAAAATGCAGTTTACAGCCCAGAAACCAAACTGTCCCATTTTACAGTTATTAAGTTAACATGCTCGAGATAATGACGTGACGGCTAAGCTAACGAGAAAGTAGTAAATGAATTCAGCTTGGACAAGAATCAATGCAGTATTACTCATATTCTAATCGCATTCTTAAGAATCCTCACGGGATAATAATCATGACCTCATATACACGACTCCTACAGTAAAAGCTCTCTACGTTAGCTTCTCGAGCTAACAGTGGTTTCAGACCGAAGGTCCCGATTATTACATGTGTGTTTACAAAATGTTTGGACTAAACTTTCCAATGTGACATATTTAGTTGGACACATATATTTACATCACTCGACACATACTTTCTAATGACCAGACGTAGAGTTGGTAACTTACTGTGTTAACGATCGCCTGCTGACATCTGAAACTGTTAAAGGCTCATTTAAGCTCATCCAGAGACACGTTTACGGATGTAAACACCTTCTGTCCGTTCTGTTTATTTTCCTTTGTGTGTGTGCATGTTTTCTGAACGCGTATGGATGCGGACCACTGCAAATTGTAACGGGGAGTGTCGCCAATAAAGAGGGACAACCATAGGACACAATGCAGAGTCTGAACAATGACGTCCAGACGTCCAGAAGAACTGGAAATGGCGTTCTTCGTCACCTCTTGTGATATTAGTGAAGCGATTTCTCCATCCACATGTCGGAACGTCACAATGCCGTCACAAACCACCGGCGTCTACAACGCTGCCTCTGTTTTCGCCGTTTTCTCAACAGAGACATTATCACAATTTCCGCTCCCGCCGCCGAGTCTGTTGTTATCAGAAACCCTCAACTGTGAGCTGCCGTTTACTGGACCAATATCCATCTAACAAAAGGCATAAACGAGCCTTTAAAGTTGATGACAGCTGACTGACGACCCCTGTGTGACGGTAAGAACTCATCAGTGACATTAGAAACATTAGTTACAAAGATTTAAATACGAGCTACTTCACCAGCATAAGCTGCAAAAATCTGTCAGGGAACGACAGGAAACCGTTCTACTATTCTGAAATGATCTCATCGCTTTGGAAATGTTTCCAGTCGCCATTCTTACGTCCGAGACTTAGTCATGACCTCGATCATTCAGAATTAATCGGAGGACTATAACTTGGACTTGGGAATAATACTTCATGATACATCTGGATTCCAAAACTTACCGGCTGAAAACCAAATGTAATATACAATGAAGAGATGAAGAAATCTCTCAAATTACCAAAATAGTTGTCAGCACTAATTTCTGACCAAATGGCGACAGACAAAACAGTAATCAATCGAATTCTGTCTCAGAAGTATAAGCGAGGTGGTTAAACTGAGCACTGGCTGGGTAACACATCATACTAACACTTCACATACTAACATTTTTCTTTGTAAATAAATTAGGACGTCTTAGTTTAAGGTAATCTTCTGGATCTCCTGCTAAAACAGAATTTTTCTGGGTTTCTGGTAAACGCAGCTACACTTGAGGCCGTTTAACACAAACAGAGGTGAGCAAACTTGACTTACCCTTTTTCTAGGACCTGGTGTTGGATGAGTAACACATAATTCTGTTTATAACAAAAAGAGAGATATCTGGAGATTTGACTTAAACTTGTTATAAAATCAGCAGACAAGCTGTTCTAACAGCTTCAGTTGTTCCAGAACAGGTGAGACTCCATAAAGCCTTGAAAGGCGTTCATGAACATGGCTGGTGTTTCTGTTTAATCGATTGTCCAAAGTTAATGGATATGATCTTAAAAGACTGAAATTATACTGACAGCTGTAATAAAATTATAACTGTCAGGTACCAAAGTTGGTATCAAATGCTTGGTCGATTTAATGGTTTTATTTAATTAAACTTAAATCAAGTAAAGTATTAAAAGAATTTAAAATGTTGAATTCAGGTTCTGCATCAGTGGCATTCATGTATTTCACACCTACAATAAATACCTGTCTATCTCAACCTCTCATAATCTAATCTGACTGTAAAGTGCTCGCTGGACTCAAGTGAGTTAATCTAAATCTAGATACCAAAGAGTCACCATATGAAGAGGAAAAAGATGTTACTTCATGGAGATGAGACTGACGTTGGCTTCTTGTCTTGATCGCTGGGACGAACCGCTCGGCTAACGTGTGGCAGAAGAGCGACTGACTTTGTAGCGCTGCAAAGCTTTAACGACGCCTCTGTAACCTTAAAGACGGGTTTATGGCTCCGTGTCAACATGTTGCGGCGATCTATCACTGTGCAGAGGCTCCATTACTGCTTCAGATGTTCTGCTGTATCTGACTGCAACTCCTCAATAACCCAAACACCTGTTGGTGCTGCTGGGAAAAACGTAGACTAGCAAAGCCACATCCTGGACAAACCTTGACGCCGTGATCGCCGATCTCTATCACAAAGTGAAAAACGATACACCGTAATAACGCGCAACAAGTCCTTGTAGCATTGTGGTGGAGCCAAGACAACGCAGTGAAACCCTGTGCTGAACTCTAAATCACTTCCTACCTTGAGAGAATCTACAGTGAAAGTCCACCTCGACAGAGAAGCATGAATCTATCTTAGCACTGGTCTCTACGACAGGGCCTAACAGGGCTAATTAGGCCTTGCTAATTATGTGTATACTTCAGTGAGATCTATACAAAGCTTAGCGTTACTTCTATCATGTTATCTGCTTCACGTTTCCTCCACACTGCATTAAATCTGGCTAATCGTGTATCTCTAAGATTCTAACCAAAGTCTTGCTAACAAAGACACTTTTTTACCTGCTCAAACTACCCGAGTAGTCAAATCCTAAAAGTAATGTAAACAGCATGCTGCTGTGAAATGTTAACTTATATATTTAATATATCTATGTGTTTAAAGAGCGACCTCACTGAGAACTGATCCTTACTGAACGTTGACACACAAATCTCTGTAATTCAAATGTTTCTAGTTAATGAGTATAATAAAGTTCTGATACCTGGGGCGGGCAGCGCACCACCGTTGTTCTTCTCTACTTTCTTGCGGGCCAGCATCTCCTTGTACTGCTGCTCCCTCTTCTCCAAAATCCTCTGGTTATACAGATCCAGCTGCAACACAGACACGAACAAGACCTTTTTCTATGCAACTGTATCATAGCGGCGCTCCATCATTTCTAAAGTTTGGACTTTTATAAGCGCACTAACGTCTATTCGGATTATCTGGAATTACATCCAGATCAGAACATTAAACTGACCACAGATACAATTCCTCAAAACAATTACTTGTTATCTCATAGGAACTGCTTCAAAGCCGCAAGGCCGCACCAATGTTGTTAATAGAATTACACTATTTGGAATTGTAGATTCCAGTGATTGCTGCAAAGGATTTTTTTAGTTTTTATTTGTAACACAAACTTTTCCTTGAACTCGTTCAGTAGGGTCCCTTAAAAACCCCTTACAATGAAAAACACTCTTATTGGTGCAATAGAACCTTCGTTAATCTTCCCAAAATGTACTCTTACTTGAAATTCTTCCTTGCGTACATTGAGTATGTACTTGTTTACTTTTCCTTTACTTTGGTTTGAGCACAGGAGTGCCAGTGCGGATCATACCTTCTCCTTCTGCTTGTTTTTTATGTCCTCCTCCATCTCCGCTGAGGTGTGAGGACTGGAGGCTGAGGGAGACTCGGTGGGTAAACTGAACTGGACCGTTTTGACTGGCTTGGCCGTTGGCTGCACAGCCAGTGATTTCACCGTCTCAATGACCTTCAGGCATCTGGCCACTGTCGTAGAGATGGCTGAGTGGTCATCACTTGGAGGACTCGATGTTGCTGGTGTTGATGATGGTGGTGTTACTGAGGCCGTGGTTACAGGGTGCAAAGGACTGGAGGAGCTGGGGCCAGGAGCTACAGGAGGCTGGCCAAGAAAAGGGAACACATTGCTGGGGGGAGGAGTGAAAGGAGGTTGTCCAGGGGGTCGTCGGGGCGGAGGTCCAGGAGGTGGTCCAGGAGGAGGCCCTGGAGGAGGCTGTCCAGGACGCCGTGGAGGAGGTCCAGGAGGTGGTCCAGGGGGAGGTCCGGCTGTAGGACCAAATCCTTGATGATCCTGACAAGGAGCAGTTGGAATGCCCATGCTGAGGGCTGTAGAGCCCTGGGATGGGGGAATCTGGGTAGTGACTCCAAGGGGCAAGTTGATTTGTAGATGTGGATGTTGGTAATGAGCTGAAGGTTTAGGAGCTGAGGGGTTGGAAGGTGTGCTGCCCATTGTCTTGGTAAGACTCTGCAGCTGTTGTGCCTTCTTTAGTGCCTCCAACTCTTGCTGGTCCAGGAATCCTTCATACTCAGACACTGTTTTATGTTTGGTGAGTGGCTCCAAACTGGAGGACCTGGCAGGGGAGGGGGAATGGATGATATCCATTTCCACAGAACCAGTTCTACTCATTTGAAGGTTTTCCCTTGGGGTTGACATGGTCTCTCTTTCAATGGATGAGGACTTTGATCCATAGATTTTCTCTTGGGCTCGGCTTGCCAGTTTGGACACATCTCCTGTACTCAGCTTCAGGCCAATCGTACGGAGTAGACTCTGGATCTTATCATAGGGTTCTGTTTGGCTCTTTGGTTCGTCGCTTGTTCTCTCTACTGAGGACCGTTTAGGGCTTAGTTGGCTCTTTTCCCGTTCTGCTCCTAGACTGCTGCTCGATGGCTCTTGAGCCAGTCCCACAAGCCGAGAGAAACCCCTGCCATCTTGAAGCGCACGCTCATGAGGCAGAAGGTCATCATGGACATAAGCTGCTTCCGGTTGCTTTTCAGCATCAACCTTTTTATTGAGCATGTCAAGAAAGCGATCGAGCGGTGGTTTCTCTGCAGGGGGGGATTGTCGTGGTGCTTTGTTCTTCAGTCTTGGAGAGGGGCTTCTAGGAGGCGGTTCTGTGGGAGAAGGAGGTCTGAAAGGGGAATGGGAGGCTGAAGCGGCCACAGTATGTGTCAAGGGAGGTTGGGTGGAGGCAACATGGCCAGTCTGAGAAGAAGGCGAGGCAGCACGGGGAGACTGGCTCCGTTTGACAGGGTGATACGGATCATCGTACGGTCGGTTGGCATATGCTGGGTCATAGAAGCGATCGTCGTAGGGTTCATCGTAAACATCATAGCGATCAGTGTAGCGTTGGCTGGTTGGTTGAGGGCCCCCATAGGCAGCTTCACCATACAGATGACTTTCATATGGTCGGTCAGGGTAGGGACGGTCAGCATAAGGAGGGCGATCACTGTAAGGGTGGCTGGTGTACGGATCACCATAGCGCTCAGGGTACCGCCGTTCTTGGAACGGACTGTATGGCCGGTCGTAATAAGGGTCGTCGTAGGGTTGGGCAGGACGATGGTACTCTGGTCCCTCCGGTCGCTTCTTTAAGATGGACCTGACTGGTTTGTACTCAGCCAGTGGGACGGCAATCCTGCCATGGTCATAGTCGATGCAGGTCCTCTGTCCAGGGTCTCTGTCCACCAGTGACTTTTTGTAAGCAATCATTTCGTTCAGCTCTTCCAGCTCCCGCTTCTTCCTTGCCAGCTCATCCTCCATGACTCCGGCACGTCTGGGAGGAGGGCTCAACTCCCTCCTCCTCTTGTGACTTTCTTCGTGCTCTCGGCTGATCTTGCTCCTCTTCTTGCTGTGCCCGTCTTTGCTCCTCTCCCTGCTCCTGCTGCGGCTCCTGCTGGAGCTCTTGCCTCGGCTGCGGCTCCTGCTCCGACTCTTAGTGCGCCTCCTTGGCGTCTCTCGGCTTCGCCCATACTTGCTGCTTTTACGGTCACGGTCAACGCTGGTGCTGCGTCTCTTTTTGATGAGACGTCCAAACTGGTCTCTGGGCGGACTCCTGCTCCTACTTTTACTCCTTGCTCTACTCCTACTTGGACTCCTGCTCCGACTATATCTACGCCGAGTTGAACTATAATCCTTTCTGCTGATGCTGGTCTTGCTGTCCTGTGTTCTAAGACTTTTCACCACTGCCTTCAGCTTGTCTGCCTCTGGTTTTTCTTTCCTAAAATTTCAGAAGTAAAATACGTAGGTACATATTATTTTATCATATAAGAACATTTTGGAAACTATTGGGCCCTCCCCATCTTTAAAATGGCTATTTTTGCAACACTTTGTCTTCCAACTCAATGCAAATTAATAAACAAAATGTACAACTCACTCAGTTTCTTCTGAAGCTTTGGTCAGCTTGATGGTCATCTACCAAATGAGACACACACATATTAGAATTTGAAAAATATTTTTTCAACCAAAATGCAAAGAATTTGTTACAGAAACAAACTGGTAAATAAATTAAGATATTAATGCTATAAAGGAAACAAACAGCTTTGCAAGACCGTTAAATCTCATCTTGTATTATACAGTATATTATGACTGACTGAAATGAGTTGTGTTCATGCAGTGCAAATATATGTTGCACATAAATATAAATAAATGTTTTGTTGTACCTTTCCTTTGTTGGCCCCCACACCGCCCAGTTTCCGAACAGGAAGGAAAACACTCTCCGTGAAGCGTTTTATCCTGATGGCCTGGTTCCCTCCCTCCGCCGTTTCATGCTTGGAGAAAAAAGTGAGTTAAATGTTAAAGATGAAAAAAACATTACACAAACTGTGACACTTGATTTCTATAACCATTATGTTAGTGCTGACGATGTCTGACACCTCATGAAGACCTAATCTGACGCTCTAACTCGTCACAACAGAGAGCTCGGTTGCTGCTTTCTTAACTGAACATCAGAACAGAAAATAAGAAGTTATGAAGTGAACATCGTTGATGATCTATGATGAAACTGACGGGAAAATTTTTTAAAGAATCAGTTAAGTCAGAGGTGAAACACTAGATTTAACCAATTCTTCTGAAAGCATCATTAAATATGACATTCAGACACCGAGTGGAACGTCCTCTTTACCTGACTTTGAAATTAAATTGGTAAGACGGTGGAACTGATGCAGAACTGTGAATGTTGTGATAAACAGAGACGAGAACAACAAAATCCTCACATCAGTCATTGACGCTGGTTCTGACTCACCTGCGGACACGAGCTCTGGGTAGTTTCACAATTAGGAATCTTTAGACTCTTATTTGGATTCAAAGTGCGGTGATGCATCGGTTATTGATTTATATACCTGATCTCATCAGGTCTCTTTTCCTTAAACCCAGCGGGTGCCAATCAGTCTACTGACAGAATAAATGTGAAAGCATGTTACGCTCTCCTGTCTGTATGAGAATAAGAGGACGAGGGGGAACGCAGAGTGCTCGGCTGTGTTGTTATCGTGTTTCTGGTAGTGAGCGCGGCTGCTGCTCTGCTTCACTAACGCTGCTCTCTGGGTGATTGTGTAGAAGCCTACAGCTGCTGCGTATCCTCTGAGGAGAAAGAGGCAGAGGAGGACTCACCGGGACGACGCTGAACTCGACCTTCTCGTTCAGCTCCAGTCTTTTCTTCTCTATCACCTCCGACATGTGGAAGTAGAGCTGAGGGTTCTGAGTGCACTTGATGAGCCCCGAGTCGTCTGTGAACTCGATCACGATGCCCTGGTCAGAACACATAATAACACAGTTAAAACACATCTCGGCGATGAGCTCAACTCACTGATAACTTTTAAAAGTCTTACGTGGCGACGTTGTTCGATGGACTCTTCAAAGGAGTCGGGGAGAATTTCAACATAGGTGGCTCGCTCCTCTTTGGTCACCCGATGGGTGGCGATGTTGAAACGCACCTTCACAGATTAAACAAAGCTCAGGATCAGAACTCAAACATCCAAAACTAAAGACACAAGCTGCTGCTGATCAATAAAACTGATTCAACCCTGTTCACACTGCAGCCGTCTCACCTTGTCACCGTCCAACATTGTGGCGGTGGTCAGCAGGTCATCGGGCCCGAAAGGAAGCTGTTTCTGTTTCCCATCAACAGTCATCACCAGTCGACCGACATCCGGGTCTGTTTTAACTCCAGCTGACTGATTCTTCTTCACCTCCTCGTCCTTCTGCTGCTCCACTTTCTCCTTTTTCACCTTCACCTGCTCCTCTTCTTCTTCTTCTTCCTCATCTTTTCCTTCCACCTCTTTCTTCTCATCTTGCTCCATCTTCTCTACTTTAACTTTGACCTGCACAGAAAAAAAAAAAGTGTGTTATTTTAAATAAAAGAAAAATATTCCAGAACTTCTGCAGGAATTCTTCTTACCGGTCCAAATGGAGCTCCTACTGGTTCCTCCCTCGGCTCCTCCTTGATCTTTATGTTTTTGGAGATGGCTTTGAGGACGGTGCCTTCAAATCGCTCCTTGCTGAGGTCGTCCAGCGTGTCGGGGTCTCTCATTTTAAAGCCAAGCGGCGTCCACTGCGGGACGAGAGGAAGACAGCGAGCAGTCAAATACCTCAGTAAACAAAACTAGGCCGACCGCTTGAAGGTTAAACGCCGGCGCTTTGAAGAAGCTAAAGTTCAGAAGAAGCTACGAGGTCACTGGGACCTCACAATCTGCAACGCTGCAGTGACCTTTGACCTTCTAAATCTAATCAGTTCATCCTTCAGTCAGACTGAACATTTGTGCAAAGTTTGAAGAAAATTCCTCAAAGTGTACTTGAGATATTGTTTTCACAAGAATGATACCTCCGTCCCTCTGGCCCGGTCCGGTCCGGTCCGGCTAAATCTTGAACTAAACTCATTTGGACTTTAACTTAACTATGACAAACTGAACTAGACTGAACACTAAACTCAGTTTGAAGTGAAAACACATTTTAAGAACCAATAAAACCTAAACTAAAACTAATTCAAGTGACAGAAATTTAAAAATAATCTCAACCTGAAACCAAAACACTTTTTGCCAAATGTAAATTCTTTGGAACAAGTTGCAGCTTATTTTTAAAATCTTGTAGTTAAGAAATTAAATTATTTACAGACACATTTTCTTTCAGTACAAATTTCCGTCATCAAACAAAGCTCTAAAAACAAACAAACACTTTTTCTCACTTTGCATTTTGCAGCCGCCAGCGCCGCCGCCACCTCCTCCTTCTTCTTCCGCTCCGCCTCTCTCTGCCGCTCCTCCTCCTCTTCCCTCCTACGCTCCTCCTCTAGTTTCCTCTTCTCCTCCTCCTCCCGTTTCCTCCTCTTGTCTTCCTCCTCCCGTCTTTTCTGCTCCTCCAGGATTTTGTCCTCCACCCTTTTGGTCCTCAACAGCCTAATCGCCCTCTTCGTTGATTTCACCTGCAGGAAAAACAAAACAACAGCGTCAGAATGTAAAACTTGAAACCACTTCCTGTCCTCTGTTGTCCCGCAGGTCACACTCACCATGGCAACAGTAAACTCTGCTTCCTTGTGGATGTCTTTGTTGTCGAACTCGGTGTCGCTGAAGTTTTCACAGATGTCAAAAGGCAGCTCGCCGTGTTCCTCAGAGTTGATGATGCCTTCTTCAGACCCCAGATAGGTGATGATGCCCTGAGAGACGGAACAAGAACAGAACCTCAGACATTCAGTAATCAGAACAGCTCACATCCTGTTGGAACGTCAAATGGCTTGTTCAACAGACTCCATGTTTCTACTCAAAGACAGAAAGAAGTTCATGTAGAACATTTGCTGAATTAACAAGAAGGTCCAAATAATGCAGAATGAGTCAGAGACAGAGTTTCACAGAGTTTATAAAGTGTCTCCAACTCAACAACTCACTAAACTGACACATTTGTTAAGGGAGTCTGGGGACTTTCTCCACGGGGACAAAGAAGGAGCCGATATTGTTCCTGTTTAGTGTCTTTGTAACATGTGACAATAAACAGGTGTGTGTGTGTGTGTGTGTGTGTGTGTGTGTGTGTTACCAGCTCTCTCTTCTCTTTGGTGTAGCTGAAGGTAAACGGGATTTTGGTTTTGATGTTGGCTGCTCTCCTCTTCCCGGTTCCCAGGTCGTACAGCAGGTTGATCAATACGTGGTCGTTCTTCAGCAGCGTTACGCCGCAGTCCCGGTGGTCGAAGGTCACGTTGGTCTTAACAGGGCCGATGTTGGCGTGGATCTGACCCGGGTAACCCTGCATCTGTGGCTACATAGAGGACAGACGCCATGTTTGACACAACAAAACAGAAAGAACCAGTTCTGAACTGATGGAGCTCCAAACATGTTGAGTAACGTCAAATTAAACTATAAAGCGTCCAGATTGTTTCATCTTTTACTGTCAGGACTTAAAAATGAGACTCAGTCATTGAGGGAAACAGAATTAATACAGACGACAACAGACTCTCTCCGGGTCTCCAAACACCAAACACATCAGAGGACACGTGGTCCAGTTCTCTTAAACTGACAAACCGGGTCCCTCGTGTAAAGTCTTGCTCACCGTTGGCTCGATGATCGGCTGGCTGACGATGCCCTCGTACAGCTCTAGGTCCAGCTTCATGGTGGGGCCGATCTCCGTCTTGGTGGTGGCCTTCCCTTTGAGGGCCTGGGGAGGGTTGCTGTTACCATCTGCGGTCGGTGTCTCCTCCTCCACCTTCTCCTCCTTGACAGCAGCTGCAGCGGCGGCGGTTGCAGAGCAGAAGGTCAGGAGGAGGGGCTCCTTCACCCGCCGGATCCTGATCGCCCTCTTCCCCGCTCTCAGCTGAAAACAAACAGACTTACAGTTTATCTGAGAACAAACTCAACAGCCTGAGGGGGTCAAAAAAGCGGCAGTGTGGATGGAGTCCTCACCGTGATGACGGTGAACTCGACCTCCTCGTTGACGTCCTCGCTGGTGAACTCGATGTCACTGAAGTTCTCTTTGATGTCGAAGGGAAGCTCGCCGTGTTCTTCCGACTTGATGATGCCTTCGTTGTCTTTGAGGCTGATGATGACGCCCTGCAGATGAAGAGTTTAAAACACACTCAAGACACCTGACTGGCTTATTATCATGAAGATGCAGCCTGAGGCAGAAATCATTGTGAGGAGACTTGATTTAATTTATGTCTCAGTGCTGAATGTTATAATTTCTGACCATCAATCAGTCGAACTGCAATAGCAGATTTTAACATGTGTTCTGTTTGGTACTGGAGGTTTCTCTGGTTGTGTCTGAGCAGCTCTGACCTCCTCTCTGGACTCTTTGGTGTGGCTGAAGGTTGAAGGGATCTTGGGTTTGATGTTGGTCGCCCTCCTCTTCTCTGAGACGATGTCAGTCAGCAGGTTGATGAGCACCTGGTCGTTCTTTAGCAGAGTCACCGTGCTGTCCTTCGTCTCAAATGTCAGGTTGGTCCTCAGCGGCCCGATGTTCACGTGGACCTGCCCAGGGTACTGACGCCCACCGGGCTGCAGACAGAACCAACAGGGTCAAGGACAGGATACAGGAAGTACGGGGACGGGTCACATGGCGGGTTAGACTGCAGACTGACCTGAGGTTCTGTGATGGCCTGACTGACCACGGCCTCGTAGATCTCCGTGTCCACGTTCTCCGTTCCACCTGGAGCCACTTTCACATCCGTCGCTATCAGACTGGTCTGCTCACAAACAATCATAGAACTGGTCAGTAAAGTGAGTTTTATCCAGAATATTAAAGTACTGAAACCATGAGATAAAATATAGGATCCAGATTCCAAATCAAAAGCACAAACAAAATGTTGAATATTTTGACTCAACCAGAAACTTGTTGATAAATCATTCTTTAAAAGCAAAGTGAATTATGGTTTACAGAAATAATCTCAACACATTCACGACAGCACAGAAACAATCAGGAAAGTCAAAGATGAGAGAAAACTATATTGAAGTTAAGAGTGAACTAATAATTACATAAATAAAATGTAGTTGGAGTTTATTTAAAGAATTCTGTTGCTGCGTTTGTTGTTTTTTGTGTTTTTGGATGAAACATCTGTAACCGGCTTGCTTTTCATACACGTGACCGTTAAAGATGTCTTGTGCGGCGCCTCACCTTGTCCTTGCAGGCGGTGAAGTGAACTCTGACCCCGGGCTGCATCGCCTTGGGGTTTCCAAAGAAGGCGTCAAAGCTGAAGGTGTACTTCTCCAGATCTTCTCTCTCGATGTAGCCGAAGCTCGGCTGAGGATCAGACATAGACGAACATCTGATTACTGACTAAATGTGGACGAGTCATACAGGAGTTCTGATACAGGAGTTCTGTTCTGGTTCAGGGAGGACATCCGTCAGGAACTTTTCCAGCGTTTCAAACAGCAAAACTTTTACTAAAGTTCTTCCTGAATCTCAAACATTCCCTTCGAAGAACCATCATGGCTGAATGTTGCTGAGTGGTCAAACACAGACAATCGGACATATCGTTCCACATCTACAGTTCATCAGATCAACTGAGCAGGTTGATGATGTTAATGTTGTGTTCAATGCTCATTTCTGCTGAAAACGCGTAGACAAAAACATCAGTTAAAGTGCATCCAGGTGTGAGGTGAGGTCACCTGAAGGTGTTTCAAGGCCTGATATTTATTTATTTGATTGAAGGCATTTTAAGGCTCTATGAAGTTTACAGGACAAAAAGAAGATGAACAGTTTTTAGTAATTCTGGGAAATGTTGCTGCGCATCATGTGTTCTCATTTATCCTTTATGCTTTTATTTTGAAGATATTACATGCAGGGCACGTGGTCAGAATCTCCTGTTAATGATGGCAGATTTTGTATTTTGCAGGTGCACTCAGGTGAGCTGAATGAACATGTGACCTGATGACATCATCAGTCTTACCCCGATGAATGAGATGATCCCCGTCGACCTGCCTGGAGGAGGCCTGAGGACACAACACCACAGAAGAAGATATGCTGACTTAATTCATATTTTAGATGTTAACAATCAATTAAACTACTGAGAACGGCGTCACTCACAGATCAGAAACCTCTAAGGACTTACTTATCAAATGTGCGTTTTCCCAGCAGGCCGAGGGTTTTGGCGGCCTTGACGGGGTCAGCTTTGGGCTTAGCCGTCGCTGCAGGAGGAGGGGGGTCAGGTGCAGGTGTTGTCATGACGACGGGCTCCTCTGTGCTCTTTTTTACTTCCCCTGGAGTCGATTCAGTGGGCGGAGCTGAAATCAACGCTTTGATCTAAAACATGAAACAAAGAGATTAAACACGTGTACATGTGATCCTGCTGAAGACCTGGACCTCACGCTGCTCACCGGGTCAGCACCAGTGTAGAAATACTGCACTCAAAACGTACAAGTGTTTGTTGAACAGAATAATGTTTATTATATAATAGATTATCTTTGTTAATGCATTCCTGTTTTTGTCACTTTGATGCTGATGATCAACATTTATCAATATCTGCTGACACCCAACTGTTCGATCAAATCATTGTGGAAAATCAGAACAGACTAATTAATAATACACGTATGTGTTCTTGTGTGTGACATTCTATCTCTGTTTCTATTCACTGGTCACACGGTCAGCTGGTCTGGACTCACCCACTCGGGCTGCTCTGGGGGCGGGTTGGGCATCGGTTCCTCTACAACAGGCTGAACACAGACAGAGAAGGTTCAGGTGTCACAGGTAAAATATACTGAACAGCTCCAGAAACATCACCTGCCTAACCTGCCTAACCTGACCCTGATCTGATCAGTAACAGTGGAGCTACATAACACGGCTCACCTCTCCCGTCCAGCCCGGAGGGAAGCCCGGCGGGAAGCCTATGGGAGGGGGACAGCCTGGAGGGGGGATAGGAGGCGGTCCATAGGCTGCGGGATCCGGAGGAGGAATCCCTACAGGAGGAGGGGGTAGAGGTCCGGGGGGAGGCTCGGGTCCCCAAGGCTCAGGGGGGCC
>CAEMYA010000169.1:2188860-2223565 GCA_903131615.1 Diplodus sargus | reverse complement strand
TCAAAATGATCACACAAAAAAACCCTAGTTATGATGTAATATACAGTTTAAAAATGAATACAGCATGTTTCATGCAAAGTCAAGTATAAAACATGGCAGTGTGTATATAAGCTGTGCAGTAACATGACCGCTGGTCTGAGGAGTAAAGAGGGAGGTGACCTGAAAAATCTGAACAACACATCAGACTGGAGGAACTAGTTCATCTTCTTCTTCGGGCTGCTGAAGGAGCGAATAGTGGAAGATGTGTGTGGTTTTTAAACTTACTCCGTTTTCAAATCTTCAGAGATACTGAAACAGACACCGACATACAGACGGAGAGAGAGAGAGAGAGAGAGAGAGAGAGAGCTGGTGAGTTTCATTTCCAGTGCAGATTGAAGACTTACTGTCGTTAACACCGGAGAGCAGAGCTGCTTCACGGCTAAACTGTTTTTAAGTAACACGTTGAACGTTTTCTCCAGTTTAACAAAAGTGGACGAACTTCATCTCTAACTACTGAATCTATTATAAGGTAATAAGTCATAATATTAACCTTAATTTCAATTACTTTCACTTTCAGAGCTCTTCTTTCTTCACAGCAGTCTGATGCTGATGAGACATTTTACTGTTAGCTAACACTTTGCTAACGTTCGTATTTCCAACGGTTAACGGTTAGCTAGTTTTCTAAAGAGGTTTAACACGACGGCTGAGTTATAATTGTTATTTAGGAAGACGATAATTAACGTGAATATAGTGTGTGTGTGTGTGTGTGTGTGTGTGTGTGTGTGTGTGTGTGTGTAACGGCCATGCTATTTTAATTAGCAATATTATAGCTTCTTAACTGTGTGAATTTGCTGCATTTCTCTTTCATATCACATGAAATTAAATACTTTTGAGCATTTTTTGCCCGTAAGAAGTAAAAAAAAAAAAAAAATTCACAGTTTTCTCACATATTTTTGACTGGACGAGTAAAAAGTTGATCAATCAATAATCAGTAGATCAATCTCCAATTTGAAAATGAAAATGATAATCACATGCAGCCCTTCTTTAATCACTTGTCCTATCTGACTGATCTGACTTAAGTAACTTAAGAATGATAGTTTACTACACTACAACAAACTGCTTTGTGCATCATTATGTGCCATGTACTATTTTATCTTGTGGCTTTGACCATTTGTGAGCCTGACAATGTGTGGAGTGTACCTGGTTTGATTAATAACTTTAAACTTGCTCTCTTTGTGCTCTGATTGTTAAAGCAAGACAACATTTGATTTTCTTTTCATATGTACAATATGAGATGACAGAGGTATGCAAAAAGCACATTGTTCTAAAGTCAAAATTTTTCTTAAATTCTTTGCAGCTGCTTGATCCTCAGTGGGAGCGACTGATGTAAATACAATGGCAGAAGGTAGGTGCACAGGTATTATGTATATACTGTCATCTCACTAAATGTCTGTTACTCACTGAGCTCAGGTTGTCGACAACAAGCCAAATTTAAACAAAGACTCTGACTGTAAAAATTATTTCCAGTCAGTCAAGTTTTTACCTCCAATAGATTATCTACAGTAGAACAGAAGACTAGAAGAGAATACAACTTTATTTTAGATCAAAAAGGCATTTGTTTGTTGCATGTATGAGCAAACAATAGTACTTTCTAAAGACAGATCCACTGTTTAAAATTCACTGTTTCAAAAACTTTGTTTCAGCCGCAGGACCCTCAACTGGAGGAGCTGGTGTAGATATCAAGTCAGACGGTAAGTATTCAGCTAGTATGAAGTCTCTTCTGTTAATGCTTTGTACTCTGTCAGTCACTGATCAGATTGTCTAGAAATCCAAAATCTGACAATAAACTTGAGCTTGAACTTGAGTTTGTTCAAAAAAAGAAATTTAGCTTCATGAAAGTAACAGTGGCTACTAGGGATGTCCCAATCCGATCTGTAGGATCGGGATCGGGGCCGATCTGGGCATTTTTCCGCTGATCGGAATCGGCAATTTGAACGTGGACCCAAGCCCGATTTTTTTTTTCATTTTTTTTTTTCACGTCAAAGCGCAATTTGTGGCAGAACTCAGATGCGCGCGTAGCGTAACGCTGGCAAACTTGTGGATAAAATATCTGCATTGTGGAAATAGCTTAAATCAGAAAGTGAAAGCAGTCCAACGGCAACATGTAGCATCTGCAATACGGCCATTTCGCGTAGCTGCATTTAATACTACACATTTGATATGGCATATAAAAAACTAACACTCAAAGAATACAACGTGTTCACTCGAGCAGTACAGGTAAGGACACCGAAGCAGCAAACACTCGCGGACACTTTCAAAAGGAAAGAGAAATATCCTCGAGACAGCGACATGGCCACAAATATTACAGAGAAAGTAATTAAATTAATCACTCTGGATAACCAGCTCATCTCTGTGGTAGAGTGTCAGGGTTTTCTTCGTCACCTGGAGTTTTTGAATCCCTGGTGTGCCCGACCATCTCTGCATTACATTACATTGATTCCACTTTTGAGTTACAACGTGCCGGTATGCGCACTAGTTTCGTGGGTCTCATACAGCAGAGCGTGTAAAACGGGCAATCGAGGAGATGCTGAACGCTGTGAAATAGACATGCAACGCGTCCACGTCATTTTATGTGACAACGTAAGGAATATGTAGAAAGCAGTGGATGATATGGAGGCACCAAGCGTGGGCTGCGTCTCTCACACTTAAGCTCTCTGTACACGAGGGTCTGCTGTCACAGTGCAGCGTCACAGACTCACCTGCTAACACAAGGAAGGTGGAGGCCAATGTTGGAATAATATGCAGAATAAGAAAGAGCCATATGAAAGTATTTACTTTGTTTCAACAAAATAAAAAAACTATAAAGGAACAGCTCAGATGCAGGTGCCCTTTTTCTTAATGCAGCTGTTTTATCCAGGACAATATGAGGTAAGGCTAAGTATCGGATCTGGACTCGGTATCGGCAGATACTAAATATTAAAGGACTCGGATCGGGATCGGGGTAAAAAAAACCTGATATCCCTAGTGGCTGCTGATAAATGCTGCATAGTGTTATTGAATTTGAACGAAGAGTTTGACTTTTAAGGAGATATGTTTGATTTATTTCTCACCTAGAGCTGTATTAGAAGACTGACACCACTCGGATGTCTGTCTTAATGTGTGTTATGTTTGTTTTAGTTAAGTATGTTTGTGAGTCAATTTACATTCTGGACAAATTTCAGACATTACATTGTGTGTGTTTGTATGTGTGTGTGTGTGCAGGCTTGTGTGTATAATGTTTATAAATAATAGATGTTATAGCAATTCATCATGTATTTTTGTAAGTTTGGGAACTCCTGCTCCACATCACTGTAGTATGAATCATGTTTAACAACACTCAGTAAAATTGATTTAATGAATGCAACACAGACACAATGAGACTAAATCATGTTTACAAAATGTTTTCAAAATTTTCAGTTCTCACTTTGATGTAGAAAGTAGAAGTTAGACAGCCTCTTGTAATGAAACCAGTATATTAAGTGGCTTCATGTTCTCTTCAAATCCAATCAGTCATTGTAGAATAATATTTGCTTTTTTCCTCAGGTGAACACTTTGTGGATAAACATCAGTCTGACCTGATCAAGAGAGTGAGCAACTTTCAACCCATTTTGGATGAGCTCCTCCGCCAAAATGTGATCCAACAAGAGAGTTATGATAAGATCAAGACTCTGTCCACTGCTGAGGAGAAGATGAGGGAGCTCATCAGTGGGCCACTGAAATCCAGTGGAGTTCAAGGAAAAGATATCTTCTATGAAATCCTGATTAAAAATGAGCCACGACTGATACAAGACCTCAAGAGAATGGATGCTGAAGTGAGTAAATCTTAGTTATATAAATCAGTATAATGGCAGTGTGGATAGCTTAGGTTGTGTCTCTCATGTAATTACTGTTTTATGGGCTCAAATGGTGAAAACAACTGAAGATCACATTTTAAGTGAATTTTATGTAAATTTTATAAAACTGCACAGTGTATTGTTTCAGCATCGACATCACAATGTGTGCAATACGCACATTGCAGGACATGTGATTTCAGCAAATGAACTCACACACTTCCTGCTTTTTTGGGGCTTGATACTAAAAGAAAACTCTCATTTTCCATAAACTAACCTACAAGAGAAGTCTGCCTGATAGAGTATTGTTTACTCTGATTGAAGGGTTCTTGGATATGCAGTTTGTTGCTTGTGATTGACATGTGGGCTTTAAGTCAGCAGTGTTTTTTGGTCAGTGGAGGAGAGATAAGGCAGGTTTCCTCTGCATCAGTTTGTGCTGTAAAGTTTGTGTCATTGTAGCCAGCTCATGTTAAAACTTGAGCCTTTCTTTCTGTGTCTGTCGGGAGGAGGAATCATCTGGTGGATGTATATTTTTTACACTTGGTGTTTCTTAAGGAGTTGCTGGTCAGAGTGAAGCTGTTTTTGAAGGGATCAGCGGTAAAACCCAGAGCAGACTTTTGAGTTTTCTGTTTTTTTTGTGGCTGACCTTGATTGAAACTGAACTGTAATTTTTCAGTCCCGATACTGATGCCTGGGCTTTGTGTATCTGTCGATACCCGATACCGATCCGATACCATTGTTGAATTAATAATTAACTGTATACCTTCCACCATTTACCTTCCTTCCACCATGTGGAAGAGACTTAAGTCGCCAGACTTTCCTAACTAAGACAAAATAATCAAACAGTTACAAAACATTGTAAACATGTAAAAAAATATTTGAATTCTTATTTGTTTGTTATTAAAAAAAAAACAATTGTGCATTAAAATCTAAAACAGAATGTAATCAAACTTCTTTAATTAAAAAAAAATAAACTGTAGCTGCAGAAACAAAACAGTTTGGTTGGAACATACAATCATCATCAAACAGTAACCAAACATTGTAAATATGTGAAAAATATATAACAATTATTATTATTATTATTATTATTATTATTATTATTATTAATAATAATAATAATAATACATGTAATTAATATAGCGCCTTTCAGGGTACCCAAGGACACTTAACAAAGTGGAACAAACAAAACAAAGAATAATTTGAGTGCCTGTCAGTCCGCACGGAGGGAATACCACCGTTTATATAAACAAACTTGAGTCTGGAGGCTCCGTGCACACAGCGGGGGCGACACAGGAGACCAGGAGATCCACTCCCAGCGATAAGAGTCTGGGGTGAAGTGACAGCAGAGGTCCAGGAGCTCCTGCACTGAACACCTGAAGACCTCGCCAGCAACAGCGGAGCAAAGACCATCCAACATCACCGCGAGCCGGGAGACACCACAGCAGCAGAGGAGAGCGACAAAGGAGCCAGGTCGTGGTGGAGGGAGGATACAAGGCCAAGGGTTAAACCTAGCAGAACCATCATTGCATTACCTCTGATGGCTGCATGCTCAGTCTTGCAGCCTCTGCAATCAGTCCATCATAAACTTTCCGTCTTTCGTTCTCAGTCAGGAAGGGAAGACTTTTGAATCTTTGATCCATCGCTGAACATGCATGGAGAGTTTCCTTGAGGTCGATGTACCTCTTCTCTAGCAGTTTCTTCTTTTGCGACCTTGGTGAAGTAGATGGGAACTTGTGGAAACAACCGCCATCGCTATCCAGTATGGTTTGTTTTGGGTCACGCCGCAACTTCTTCTTGGGTTCCTCAGTTAACATTAACGTTACCTTGCCGGGTGGTGACGTTTTAGGTGGGCTCGTAGGTTGGTGGTATTACTGGAGTATTTAACGTTTGTGACACAGCTTGCAAACCGCCAGACTTTTATCTAAATCGTCGCTTTCCTTCTTCTTTTTAAACCCGAAATGCTCCCACACATCTGCTTTCAAGCATGAAGGTGCTGGGTTTATATTCGCCGCAATTCTCTTGAATCTCCTCGCTCTGACTGCTTAAACAGTAAAGTGAAGTGAGTATCTAGACGGGTATCTTTCTAGAAATGCTCTACAGCGACACTAGCCGCTGGCTGACTTAATCGCTCTTCCTGCAAAGCGAACGGGGGAGAATGGCCAGCGAGCAGAGTGCTGGGCAGAGCACGGGGGACTTAATGTATCGATACCCGCGGCTGAAAAATCGATACATTTTGGGGAAACAAAAAATCGATATATATTGCAGAATCGATAATATTGCTCAGCCTTTGCTGTGGTCTGATCACCAAATAGGTATACGGCAGTGGCCAGAGTAAAGGATAGCATGTTAGCGGTTGTAAACAGTCAGGCATAGTCATCAAGCAGTTGTTAACGGTGGAAGAGATGGAGGAGGAAGGCCATCGATATATTTCCGTGCCTCGTCAGTCGAGCGCAGCCACTTCTTGTCTCCCTCGGGAAGTGTGATGCAGAGCTGTGCGGGATATAGGAGAAAAGTTAATAGCTCAATATGAATTCTCCAGTTTGCAAAATAAAGGAGTGAATGAGTGAAAAAAAGCAGAGAAGGCATTGTGTCTACTCCATGCGGCAGCCGACCGGAAGTCCCCCATTTACCATTTTAAGGGACTGAACTCTGTGATGAGTCTTTCACTCTGCCACACTCAGTGCCACACCTGTACTGAATTGAGCTGTTGTCTTTTTGTTGTTGCAGTGCTGGTATTTGACTGCTAATTAGGGGGCCAAGCCCGAGGGGCCGAGGGGCACCGCTGGTCCTAGGAAACGCGTATGCTTGCATATGCGTTTCCTGTGCTAGGAACCCTATTGTAATTGTAAAGATTTTTATTTTTATTTCCGGTGCTAGGAACCCTATTGTAATTGTAAAGATTTTTATTTTTATTTTTCTCCGGCTAAAAGTGGTGCTGCAGGCTAAACCGTGCAAGGGAGGGCGGTGCAATTTGGAGGGTTGGTCCAGACTCAGACACAAAAAACTACATATATCCGCCTGCAGGGGGCGCTATAACCTAGGACAACACGTTTTTGCCTATAACTCCCAAATCGTATGTTGCACATTCAAAAACCTTGTATCCCCAGATTCCTTGAATGGAGCTGAATCACAAGTTTTTTTTGCAAAAACTGAAAAACCTACTTTTTCGAACTCCTCCTTGGAATTTTGTCCGATCTGCGTGAAACTTGGCACGTACACTCTTCAGCTGGATCTGATCTAAAGTTATCAAAAGAATTTTCCTCGGTCAAAAAATGCGCAAATTATTCACGAACAAATTTCTGTAGCGAGCTATAAACATGTAAACTGTTTGATATCTCGGTCAAACTAAATGCTATTAACACCAAATTTGAGATCCTTGGTTGCCATGACACTGGGAAGGGATGAGCCGAATTTGGCGAAGTTTGGCCACTAGGGGGCGCAAAAAATATGGGAAGTTTATATCTCTTGAACGGCTACACCGATTTTTTATGAAATGTGGTCGTTTGATGTAGGGCCAATCCTGAGGCCATATCTTGAAGGTGGTCATGACTGTAGCCGTGACTTATTACAACAAATCCAAATCGGCACACTTTCGGCCTTTTGCACTTCTAGTGCACTTCCCATTACAGTGAATACCACGGCTCAGACGTTGGCCTGTGTCCTCACTTTTGCCCCGAGCCCGTCATCCTTTGGGGACAACTTCCGTGGGCTCTGCAGTGCACGGGGTCCGAGTCGCGCAGGGGGGCTTGGCCCCCGTTTATAACTGCTTGCAGTTCTAGTTGTTATTTGCTTTATTGTTTTGTGTGGTTTTACAGAACTCTTTAATTTTTTATTCTATAATATTTTTTCATTTTTTAACTCTTGTACTTTTTTTTTTCACAAAATAAATTAATGAAAGGAAAAGATACGGTGCAACCCCTATTTTAAGTTGATATTTAAGTCAAACTTAAAATATATATACAGTATATTGAAGTAGCCTAGTAGTTGTATCAACGTCTGCTTGTAATCAAGAACTGACTGTCAAATCAAATAAAGAAAGAACATTTCAAAAACATTTCGGCAATATTTAATATTTATATTACTATTTATTACTATTCAGTATTTAGTGACCCACTGTACGGAGGAATTAAAAATCTGCCTTTACAGAACAAATATCAGTGACTTGACGATAAAATAAGTAAATCCAATGTCAGTAAGTTTCCAGTCATGGTAGTAGATCACACAAACATATCCTGTACTGCATTTACTGATATGATGTTATGTCCTTTTCATTTTCCAGGTTGAAAAGCTTTCCACAAAGAAGAGGCTTCTTAAAACATTGAATCGTTTGAGTTCTGAGGAGCTTGGAAAATTCAATTCAATCATTGAAAAGATGACAGGTTTCCAACTCTTCTCAGTTAGCCAAATGACAAACACACGGGACATGGTGGAGCTGATGGTGGAGACGCACAGCCAAGAGTGTTTAGAGTTGACCCAAAATGTGTTAGAGACGATGAACAGGACTGATCTGGTGCAGAGATTGATAGTCACCAGCCAAGGTACCAAAGTTAATGATAAAAGACAGAAATATGTGAAAAACAACAAACTGTCACACACTCACTTGCAGCTCATATGTTTTATATTGTATTATATAAAGATACAGGAACAACTAGAAAATGGGGTAATATTTATTCAAATAGTTTATATATCAAAGTTTGCATTCAATATCTAATGACCTCTAAATATTACTAGTATGCTACTGTTAAGTATGACTTTGGGACGAAAAGCCTGTATTTTACATGTTCATAATTCTGGTGTTAAATCAATTACTAATTTGTGTTTTTTAATGTCTTCTCTCCTCAGAGAAACATCGGCCTACACTGATGCAGAGAGTGAGTATGTCAAATCACTCGGACTTCACACAATGCAGTTTTTATCCAGCGGATGAAAATCGAAAATCATTTTCATCTTGAACATTACAGTTGATGAGGAGAACAAAATTCTTTATATCAAAAACAGTTTTCTCACAGAACTGAAGCTGATCAGGCTGCATAATGTGCACATGAGGTCTGAAGCCTGAATTTTATTTAAAAAAAAAAATGAAGTTAAGAATATGTGTTATATCTATATCTAACAGGATTTATTTTTTTGTTTAGAAGAAAAGTAAATGCAATTGATGTAGTAAAAGCCCCTCTGTTATTAAATCAGGAGGCTCACACAGGTTTTTAAAACACAGACTGTAAAAGAGTTTCACCCAGGCAGTAAAATAAAGTCATGAATCTTCTCATGAAAATAAAATACAGTTTGTAAAAAAAAAGATGCTCTCTTACCACGTCCACATTTCTAAAACACAGACATTGATGAGATTAGAAAAGAAAAATCTGTGATCATCCGTGCTGAGAAACTCTACTTTTATCTCATGAACACTTTCTTTGAATTTATCAGGTGGAAACGTTGGAGTCTGTCATAGAGCTGCTTTTGGAAACACTGAAAGATTTGAGTGAAGCAGAGCTCAAGATGTTCAAGAGCACCCTGCGTCCAGTTTACCACCAGGGACATTCATCCATCCAATTGATGCATCAGAGAGTAAAATACATCCCATTGGACCTGCTGGATGAAGCAGACATGCAGGGCACAGTGTGTTTAATGGTGCAGTACTACGGCCAACAGTCTGTGGAGAGGGCCAAAGAGAGTTTAAAGAAGATGAAAAGGACTGATCTGGTGCAGAGGTTGTCAGACAGCAGCTCAAGACCCAAAAGTAAGACAATAAAGACAAGACATGTTTATAATGTATGTCCTCTTATCTTTACATTCTAAATAAAATGATCTATATTGTAGAGAAAATAAACAAAAATCATAAATATACTTTACGCCGAATTATTATTCAAATTATTTAGGGAGAGGGAGAAAAATATCTGAGAAAAGTTAGACGTAACTTTTGATGATCTCTCAGTTTAATTTTATGTTGAGTGCTTTTTATTGAAATCTTTTTTTACAAAGCAGTCATGCCTGATTTATAATTAACAACAATATTTGTTTTTAATTCCATTGTTTTCTTTCTTTCTCCTCAGAAGAACTCTCTGTGGATGAATTCCAGTCTGCACTGATCAAAAACGTGAGTAATATCATATCTGACCATGCAGAGTACAGTTTTTATTCAGTGAGATTCAGGTTTAAAATTAACTCAACATTAATGATGATTATGAAACCAAACATGAATTACATTTGATGTTTCTCACAGAACTGAAGCTGAGATGATACTGAGCTCAGTAATGTTAATAACATGAAGTTTTGAAGTTCCAAATGAAGTGCAAAATGCAAAACATGAAATTAAAAAATATCTTCATTGAGATTTAACCTGTTTCTACAGTTACTTCAACATGTAACGTTGAGATCAGGTGGCTCATTTCAGTTTTTTGACAGCACAGTGAAAGAGTTACAGCCTGGAAATGCAAAAAGAACCAGTTAGAGATCTCAGGTTAAAGATATTAAAAGGTAGCAGGACTCAGAGTTGTCATCTGAGACAACAAACAGATAATTACCAAGTAGCTTAGGTGATCTCGTAGGAAAACACATCTTAAAATGAATAACATTTTCTCTATGAACATGTACATTTTCCAGGCTGCGACGATGGGGGCTGTTAAAGAGCTGCTTTTGGAAACACTTAATGATCTGAGTTATGAGGAGCAAAAGACCTTCACATGGTTTCTGCAGTTCACATTCTTCCAGAGGAGCCTTCCACAGATTCCCTGGAGCAGACTGCAGAAGGAAGACATGGCAGAGACCCTGGTGGATGTGATGGTGGAGAAATATGGTCAAAAGTCTGTGCAGGTGATCAGTGAGGTTTTAATGGACATGAACCAGACTGATCTGGTGCAGAGGCTGTCAGAGACCAGCTCAGGACTCAAAGGTAAGATAGGAGGACAACTGTCACATTAATTCATAATAACAGACAAAGACACACTGTTACAAAATCTTTTGATCTCTGGTGCAAAATATCAGATGAAGTTTATAATATAAATCAGTGCATCAGCACCGTATAGACCTGCCATGACAGCAACAATACCAGAGAGCTTAACGATCACCTGTCAAACACAGTCGCCACAAAAACTGAAAATAATGATAATAATAATAGATATGAAATTAGACAAAGATTACTTCACAGTTGAATGTTTTGGATCTTGACTTTAAAATAAATCTGAATCTGAATCATTGAACCTTTTTTTGTAAATGTTAATGTTAAATGTTTTGTTTCCACATAATTTCAAATGAATCTGTTCAATTGTCTTTTTGTACGTCTTTGCTTTGATGTACACTACACTGTGGCGAGAGTCTGTGTAAGTTGATAAATTTCAGTGGCCGTTTTTATACTGGGCAGCAAGCTGCCAATTTGCCCGCAGCTAGGTCTGCGGTTTTAGACAGAGGGCGGCCGATTTGGAGGGTACACTTATTTCCACCTCGCCTGCTATCTAAATCCGAGGCGTCAATGTGCCGGCCCCTGCGTGAGATGGGCAGAGGTGTCGATGACCTGCACTGTTGTGCGACCCACAGCCGGGGAGTTTTAAGACCAGGAAACAGCTGATTACAGCAGTCAGTCCATCACTTCATTCGCGAACATTAAGATGAGCAACTGGACAGCTGCTGAGATCCAGGAGATGCAGCGTCTCCTCGGTCTCTGTAGCTGTCTTCTTGTCTGCTTGTTGTTGTAGCGGCAAGCTAGGAACGGTCGCTACTTTCAAATTAAAAGCCCCCGCTAAGAACCCAGTTCTAAACTCCAATGGGGTGCAATGTAAAGCTCTTATTTTGAAGACAATTTCGTTGTCACTGTTCACAGCCCAACTTTGAGCTTCACGTCAGGTCATATGCTTTAGAGGTAGATTTCATCGTTCGATGTCGAGATTCAGTTCCTGTTGGTCAGTTCGGCAGGATGACTCGTTCATGTAGTTCGTGCATTCGTTCGTTCAGTCGCGCTTCAGGTACAACGTCGTTCAGCGGTGAATCACGTATCAAACAGTTCTCAGCTCCTTGTTCTCGCGCTAACGGTCAACATAACACTGTAGTTCATGGCCAATACATAGCTGCAACTTCATGATTATGTGTACTTTTAGACAACACAACAGTTAGTAGCTAACAGCTAAAGCCGGCTAGCCAAGAACGAGTGACTGACTGAACTGAAGAGAGAGAAGTGAAACGGGGAATCAGGTCAGTTTGTTCGTGTTAAAGAGTCGTTCGTTCGAACTGATTCGTTCGCGACCGAGCCATCACTAATATGCTTACACCTACCCGGTGGCGGCTTTTGTAAAGGAGGAACATTACGCCTCCGTTGTAGAAAGACAGGCTGGCACATTGCTGCCCTTACCTTGGAGCAAATGTGCCGCCTTTTCTATCTAAAAAGGGCCACTGTTTTCTCATTGATTCACTCTGTGATCTCTGTAATCATGACTTCCTCCTGCCCTCAGTTCACACACCTGAAACATTAATGGCTTTTTTTTCTCAGGACTCAGTATTACACTCAGGACAAGTACACATAAAGGTTACACACAACTCCGGTGGCGGCATTGGTACGCATGGTGGAGTGGAAGTACATCTACTCTTCTTCTAGGTACAGGTTACAATATTCACTAAACAAAAGGAGGCGCCACCTAGTGGCGCCACATTCAATAACTCCGACTGTTACACAGCGTCAGCTGATCTGTAGTCAATTCATATCGGGAAAAAAACGTACTCCTAGGCCACTAGTATGGATGAGTTTCACATCAACTTTAATATTTTTGGAAAATACAATGATTTTGAATCTTGGCAAAGAGTTGCGGTCACCGGTCAAGAAAAGAAAGAGAGAGGAAAGCAGCGAAGAGGGAGAAGCGAAACGGCGTCAGTTTGGTGAACTATATTTCTCTGCTGAAAAACACTATGAACGGTAACAAATAAATTGTAAAAAGACACACTGTGTGAAGTTTTTTTTCGTGTTGGCAAGTAGCCATGTAATAAGCGGGATAATGTATGTGAGCGGCGGTCCTTATTGGGAAAATAAGTCCCGACAGGACGAACCGGTCTGATTCGTCCTGAAGGGACTTATTTTCCCAATAATGGCCGCCGTTCTATACATTATCTCTTATTCATATGTCAGTGTATGAACATTTAACACAGTTTAATAGAAAATAATTAAATGTTTATCAGGAGAAACTTGTAATTGTTTTTTTTTATTATTTTACTATTAAGTAGATTTTCTGGACATTTTACAATAAATCCTTAATATTAGAATTCATATAGTCTCACAGTCTGATTATGTTGTTAAATTAATCATTCACGAGTCTTTTTTATGTTTCCTCTCTCCTCAGAGAAACACTCTGTGGATGAAGATTGGCCTGCACTGATCCAGAAAGTAAGTGATGTCACATCTGTCTGACTTTAAACTGCAGCTAAGATAATTAATCTGTTAGCTGATCATCATTTTGATAATAAATAAATCAATTGAGTAATTTATTTAAATTAAAAAATGCCAATCACTCTCTGGTTCCAGCGCCTATGAGGCTCTTCTCCTTCTCCTCTGTTTTGTTTCATTGTAAACTAAATATCTTTGGTTTTTGGGCTGTTGGCCAAACAAAGCAAGACATTTGAAGATGTCACCTTGAAATTGTGATGTGTACTTTTAACGACATTTATTTATGTAATTATTTTACCATCATTTTTATGATAATGGTTATTTGCAGTACTACTTTAAACAATACGGTTCGCATGTAATATAAGTCATAAAATTAATCTTGAATATGATAAATGATGATTAAAAACAAATGATTAATTTTCATCTGAAGGTTTGTCAGAACTGAAGCTCCATTTTGTTTGTTCTTATGTTCACATTAGGAAACTCTCAAACATGTAAAATGAAAAAGTCATGAACCTGTAAACAGAAATAAATTAACTGTAAAAGAAGATTAAAGTAAATACATTTGATTTTACAAGGAAGAAAGAACTGTATACACGTAATAAAACAGGTTTATGTGATGAATTGAAATAAATGTTATCACCTTGTGCTGATGTACTCTTACTATATTCACACTTCTTAAAGACAGACATTGATGAGATGTGAACAGAAACATTTGACATCATCCTTGCTGAGAAATCACACTTTAATCTCATGATGAATCTATTTATCTCTGTATTTAACAGGTGGAATCAATGGAGTCTGTTATAGAGCTACTTTTGGAAACACTGAAAGATTTGAGTGTCGCAGAGCTCAAGGACTTTAAAGACGCCCTGAAGAGTCAATCTGAGTTCTACGGATACTTCTTTAGCGACCCATTGAGGCTGCTACAGACAGCACACGCGCAGGACACAGTGTTCTTTATGGTGCAGATCTGCGGCCAAAAGTGTGTGAAGAAGACAAAGGATATTTTAAAGACGATGAAGAGGAAAGATCTGGTGCAGAGGTTGTCAGACAGAAGCTCAGGATCCAAAAGTAAGACAATAAAGATAAAAACATGTTAAAATCATATAACTGCTATATAACATGTCTTGAGTTTATATCATATATATTCTATTTACTTTATAAACTATAAGATTCATAATGTAGAGAAGACACATCAGCTGTGTACAGAATATGTTACGACTAAGAGAGTGGGTAGAAATGACAACAATTTTTATTTAAAGCTGTTAGACCAGTCATCAGTTATGAGTGACTTTCTGCCTCTTCTCTCCTCAGTGAAACACTCTGCAGATGAACATCGCTCTGCACTGATCCACAAAGTGAGTAATGTCACATCTGACTTCATACAACACAGCTTTCCTTCAATAGATGGAAAAAACGATCGTCATATACTTAACATTTTAAATAATGATATAACCCAAACTCAAGATTTACTTATTTATATGTTTATTTAGTTATAAAGAAAACAACTAAGAAGATTGCTGAAACTACTAAAACTGGGTAAAGAACTCTCCAACACATTATTAAAAGCCGGAAAGTTAGTAGTGGTGAGTGGTCTTTGAGGAAGAAATGTGGTCAACAAAAAAATCTTGAATCTTCTTGAATCAAATGGTAAAACGTAAAGAGTAGAACTCACAGCTATGTTTAATAGTGAAAGTAAGAGCATTTCTACACCCATACTGCAAAGAGAACTCAAGGGATTAAGACTAACAGCTGTGTGGCCTTAAGAAAACCACTTATCAGTGAGGCTGATTGGGAAAAAAGGCTACTACTTGCTAGTAGCATAAAGATTGGACACTGCAGCAATGGAAAAGGGTGTCTGAGTCCAGAGTTACCCTTTTCTAGAGCAATGGAAGCATCAGGGTAAGAAGAGACAGATGAAGTGATGAACCCATCATGCCTAGTGCCTATTGTACAAGCCTGTGCAGCAGTATTATACTCGGGGTTGTCTCAGTTGGTCAGGTCAGCTGACTACCTGAATAAACTGAATGACCAGGTTTTTCTATCAATGGATTTTTCCCCTCCTTGATGGCACAGGCATATTTCAAGATGCCACAATTCATTGGGCTCAAATTAGAGCTGCATGATATATTGTTTGCGCATCGCCATCGCGATGTATGTGTGTGCAATAGTGACATCGCAGAGCCTGCGATGTAGGACGCAAATGAATTCATCAAATTTCAAAGGAACCTGACGCACACTGTGCATGCAGACTCTGCATACGCAGCTACCACCACTTCCACCAATCACATTAGTTCTTAATCAGTGTGCCTAATCAGACCACGCCCCTGCACATGGAGTGAGTGGCTGGTAACAACATTGAAAAATGAGCAAGGAACAAGAGAACATCGGGAAAACGAAGACTTGGTGCCAAAAAAAAGGAACGTCAGTTATCTGGACTTATTTCGACTACAAGAAGGATGATATTGACCAAACACATGTTCTGTGCCACACCGAGAGGTAACACAACTAATTTGCCGACGAGCCGACACGCTATAAATTGATACCGACGCCCAACCCGCACCCGAAGGACAGACGCAAGTTTTAAAAATGAAAGTAAGCTAGCGTGGTGAATGGGAGCTCTGGGAGGGCGGAGGCACGCATGAATGAGCTCATATGATTATCATTTTGAAATGCAGGTATATTTTTGTAGATGTGTCGCTAATAATCTCTAGGCGTCTCCTGTCGTCTAAAACAAAAAACAGATTTCAGTCGTTAAATAACCTGTTTATCACTCATTGTTAGTTACTTAATCTAATTACGAAGCTAGAATGTTCCATTTTAAGATGGAGAGCTCAAAAGGTTCAAAGTTGTGTTTATTGTCATTCAATTCACAAATGTTAGAACGAAACATGTACTCAGGTCCCAGCAACATAAAAGCAAACAAAGAAAGACAACAATGAGAATCTCTCTAAAACACAGACAGAAGCCGTACTCATAACATTGACAATAAGAGGTGAGATCAGTGCAAGTTAACTGTCCACAAGATGGCAGCAGTGCAGCATAACATAAGTGCTATTCAGGTCATCTGATGAAAATTCCTGTATTTTTTAGCATGGCAATATATATCGCAGTGTTAAAAAAAAATCGCAATGTAAGTTTCTTCCAATATCGTGCAGCCCTAGCTCAAATTGTTAGAGAGAGGTTCAGGGAGCATGACACATCATTTTATCACATGCATTGGCCACTTCAGAGTCCAGATCTGAACCCCATAGAGAATCTTTGGTGTGTACTGGAGAAGTATTTATGCAGCAGCCGGACACTCCCATCATCAGTACAAGATTGTGCTGAAAAATTAATTCAGCTCTGGACAAAATAAATGTTATGGCATTGCACTAGCTTATCAAAGCGATGCCATGGCGAATGCATGCTGTAAGCTAAAGGCGGTCCAATGAAATATTAGAATGTGTGACTTTTTTTTGGCCGGGCAGTGTATGATATCTTTGCCACTGAGGATGAGATGAGGAAATGTCTGCACGAACATTTTTCCTGAATTTCAATTGATTTTTCATTGAGAATCAAAGGTTTTATCCATTAGAATCTGTGTATTGTACTTAAGCCAATTTTCAAAGCATTAAAGAAATGTATGACATGAAATAATGAAAATATTTTCTTTGAGCCACTTTGACTTTTTTCAGTGTCAGAAGATGTGCAGCCTGTTAATTCAAATAAAATAAAAAACAGTTTAAAAGAATCAAAGGAAGCCAGAAACAGTAATCCTCTTTTGCTTTGTACATTGTGTTACTTGAAATAAATGAATCAATACATCAGGTGAACATACTAATCAGTAAAAAAGATCACATACTGCGATCAAACAGCGATTACCGAATGGATCAATACTTTGTGTGATCCAGCTGAAACACCCACGTTTATAATAACATTGACAAGCTTCAAATAGACACATTTATAATTGTCTTAAGTGGATTAAATAAATGTCTCATGAATGTATTGATTATGATTATTGAATGTATTGATTATTTCAGGTGGCAACAATAGCAGCTGTTCAACAGCTGCTTTTGGAGACCGTGAATGATTTGAGTGACACGGAGCTCGAGGAATTTAAGAAAATTCTGCCGTCAGTTGTCTCCCAGAAGAACCTCCCAGATATCTCCTTGATGTGGAGTTACAGAGCAGAAATAGTGAATCAGATGGTTCACACCTACGGCCAACAGTCTGTGGAGTTAACCAGGGAGGTTTTAATGGACATGAAGAGGACTGATCTGGTTCAGAGGTTGTCAAAGCCCAGCTCAGGACTCAAAGGTAAGACTGAGAAGACAAAAAGTGTCTCATAAAGATCTAACCAATACATTTTATAATTCATAATAAAAAAACGGAAGGCATGGATCAATAAATCATTAATGAAAAAATCAAATCAACAACTCACACTGTCTTAACAAAAACTGAATGTTGCAAGTTTAACGCGGTTAGTATTTGTTTCAGGGCTTTTGTATTGGATTGATTTAGACTGTGAAGGTGTTCATGATTATGTGTCATTTTGCAGTGAAATTTTTTTTAAGTAAGTGAACCTTAATAAAGCTGATTATGTTCTTTTTGTCCAATTTGATTATAATCATCTGAATCAAATTTGAGTTATTTTCTCCTCAGTGAAACACTCTGTTGGTTTACTGTCACAGTGGAGTAAAAAAAAAAAACAGGAAACATTTTCTCATTTCAGGAGCTGGAATCAGAGAATTTGGACTCTTTCTCTCTAAAAAGTTATTCAGATGATAAATTGATTATCAAAGTGGTTTCAACGTTTCGTTACTCAGACTGGTTGTAGGTCTATCCCATTGCTTGACCATATATGTTTTAAAGTTGATGAACAGGACTGATATGGTGCAGAGATTAATAGACACCAGCCCAGGAACCAAATGTAGAGCAAATAAGACAGAAATAAAATAATAAAAAAAAAACAAGGTTTCATACACTCACATGCAGCTCATATATTTTTTTTTATATTGTATTATATACAGACACAGGAACAATTGGAACATGGGGTAATATTTTTAAAAAAAAACGCCTGTATTTATCATGTTCATAAATCTGGTGGTAAATCAATTACTCATGCGTTTTTAAATATCTTCTCTCCTCAGAGAAACATCAACCTTCACTGAAGCAGAGAGTGAGTATGTCACATCACTCTGACTTCACACAGCGCAGCTTTTATCCAGTTGAAGATCGAAAATAATTTTCGCCTTTAACATTACAGTTGATGAGAACAAAATTCTTCATCTCAAACAGTTTTCTCACAGAACTGAACTAACTTTTTTATATTAGAAGGAAAACAAATGCAATTGATAAATAAATAAATGCCACTCTGTTGAATCAGGAGGCTCATTACAGTTTTTGTAACACAGACTGTAAAAGAGTTTCACCCACGCAGTGTGTTATATCTTCATCTAACAGATTATATTGTATTTTGTTTTTCAAACGTTTTTATATTAGAAGTAAAGAAAATGCAATTGATGTAATAAAATAAAGTTAAAAAATAAAGTTGTTAAAGTCCGTGTAAAGCAAAATCAGCCATTTTCTTCTAAACACATTAAACAGGTCATAAATGTGTTTACTTAAAACATGTAAAAGCCATTCGACCATTTAGAATTTAATTTTGGAGCTAGGCTCACAAACTGTTTTTCAACATTTCTGTGTTCAGGATTTAATGGGCGGGTCAGTAACGCAGCCATGATTTGCATAAACCCAGCCCTGCTGCAGAAGTGGTATAAATACGTTCAGCGCGTCAGCTTCAGCGGTTCTGCCACTCGCTCTCCAGTCTTGGATAGCATTGCTTGCAATAGTTTGCAGCTAGGTAACCAGCCAACCAGTCAGCTTAACAGTCATGTCTCCTCCATATCGCTCTGCATCTTTCCTGGATGCCACAGTGTGCAGGGTGATGGCTCTGTTAGCTTATTTAAGTTTCCTAAGGACAATAACGTAAGGAAACGGTGGATCGATTTTGTCAAGAGGAGCAAACGTTACTGTGGGGAGTTAAACACCACCACCAACACCCGTCTCTGCAGTGTCCAATTTACCCCTGATCGTTTCAGCAACTGTCACCAGGTAAAGTCTGGATTTCTGCAGAGTCCGTTGACGCTAGTCACTGGGGCCGAACCGATCCTCTCCGTCCTCGGCCTTATGTGGCCTCCACTGACCCTCATTCCGTCCCGCTGATGGCGGGTCCCACCGGCATAATGTGGCCGCCGCAGCCGACCCTCTCCGTCCCGCTGACGGTGGGTCCCACCAGCGGTATGTGGAGGTAGTATCAGGGCCGCATTATTGGTGAGCCGTCCCAGTGTGAACGGATAATCCGGAGGCGCGGAGCGAGGGCGTGTCGGTCTGACAGTCTGATAACTGCACAGGTCCTTCACTCAACTAAATACAGAGAAATGTCCCACAAAGCAAAGTTACAGGACCAAACAACAGTAATGTGGTAACTGTAACTGTCTTTGGCAACTTATATGAGGAAAACAAATACCACAGCTGTATGTGGAGAAGCGTCCGTCCTCCTGTCCGTCCTCCGCCTGTCCTCCCGACTCCTCATCACATTTCTGCTCAGAAAACAGCGTTTGTCACCGGCAAAGACTTTAACTCAACAAGTGTTTGTGACGAAAATAAATCACCGGGACCGTCAGCCCTCCTGACCGAGACTTCAGGGAATGTTCCCCCGGAAAACAGCCTCCATCCCCGCGAGTCAGACAGCGTCCTGTTTACTGATGGTGATTATGTATAATTATGTCATTTAGCGCGAAACACTTCACTCGTCACTATCCAGGATGTTTGGTAGGTCAGGATCTCAATCACTACACATTATAACAGCATCCATATGATTATAAACTGTCCGCAGGTTTAGATAGACAAGGGGAACACCTGGGGAAACGCCGACGTCATTAACATGACGTGTACCGTCACCTCTTTAGGAGCCACAGGACTTTAAATCAGGAGTCTCATACAGGTTTTGTAACAGACTGTAAGAGAGTTTCACCCATGCAGTAAAGTAAAGTCATCAATCTTCTAATTAGAATAAAATACAGTTTGTAAAAAGAACAAAAAAACAGGTATAGATGATCAACTGGAACATTTAGCCACTGTATCATTATTTTATTTTTTTATATGGCTGATGCTCTTTTACCACATCCACATTTCTAAAACACAGACATTGATATGATTAGAAAAGAAAAATCTGTAATCATCCTTGCTGAGAAACTGTACTTTTATCTCACGAACACTTTCTTTGAATTTACCAGGTGGAAACGTTGGAGTCTGTCATAGAGCTGCTTTTGGGAGCACTGAAAGATTTGAGTGAAGCAGAGCTCGAGATGTTCAAGAACACCCTGTGTCCAGTTTACCACCAGGGACATTCATCCACCCAATCCATGCAGCAGAATGTAAACTACATCCCACTGAACCTGCTAAATATAGCAGACATGCAGGGCACAGTGTGTTTAATGGTGCAGTACTACGGCCAACAGTCTGTGGAGATGACCAAAGAGAGTTTAAAGAAGATGAAAAGGACTGATCTGGTGCAGAGGTTGTCAGACAGCAGCTCAAGACCCAAAAGTAAGACAATAAAGACAAGTCATGTTTATAATTTATGTCCTCTTCTCTTGACTTTTTTTGAAAAAGTATTTTGGCATTTCATGGCTTTATTGATAGTTCACCTGAAGAGGTGATAGGAAACAGGGTGAGCGACACACAGCAAGGAGACCCAGGCCAGGAGTCGAACCCGGGTCCGCTGCAATGAGGACAAAGCCCCTGCACATAGGACGGCACCCCATCTTATCTCAACATTTTGAATAAAATGATCTATATTGTAGAGAAAATAAACAAATATATTTTAGGGACTAATACTTCTCAAAAATTATTTCTGGAGGGAGAGAAAAATATCTGAGAAACGTTAGACAAAACTTTAGATGATCTTTGAGTTAAATTTTATGTTGAGTGCGTTGTATTGAATCTTTTCTATAAAGCAGTCATGCCTGATGTATGATTAACAATTTTTCTTTTTAACTCCTTTTATTCTTTCTCCTCAGAAGAACTCTCTGTGGATGAACACCAGTCTGCACTGATCAACAAAGTGAGTAATATCATGTCTGACCATTCAGAGTACAGTTTTTATTCAGTGAGTTTCAGGTTTAAAATGATCAACAATAATGATGATTATTAATGTTTGTCACAGAACTGAAGCTGAGATGTTACTGAGCTCAGTAATGTTAATATAATGAAGTTTTGTAGTTACTCATAGAAATAAACAAAATGCAAAACATGAAATTTAGAAATGTCTTGAAATGTTTTTATGTCAGGTCAGGTTTTAAAGGGGAAGATTATGGAAAGGGGAGGTGGACCCAAACGCAGATAATCAGAGGACAAGAGGCAGCATTGTGGGGAACGAAACAAGAACTAGCAAAAAGGGAGCTAAGCCAAAAACTAGACAAAGGGGACAAAAGGCAAAGTAGCAACGAAAAAAGCAAGACAAAGTACAACCGAAAAAGGCAAAGTACAAATCAAAACCAATGCAAAATGCAAAACTCAAGGTCCTAAAACACATACCACGAGGGGACTGGATACAGGCAGGAACATGAACAGGCACAAGAACAGGAGCAAACGTAGACAGAGACAAACAGATCCACACTATGACAGGACAAGGAGTGTAGGGAAGACACAGACTAAATACAGAGACACTAACGACAAGACAAGGAACAGGTGAGATAATGAGGGGAAGGCATGGATAGAAGGAAGGAGGGAAGGACGGAGAACATAGGAGACACTTAAAGGACAAGAGACACAAGAGGGCATGGAAATTCAACAAGGGAAATACACAGGGGAACTTAAAGGACACATGAGAGCATGGAAAAACAAAACATGAGAGACAAGACAAAAGGCATGAAAATCAAATGCAGGAGAATACAAGACACAAAACCAAAATCTAAACATAACACCAAGACATAACTCTAGAGTCATGACAGTTTCGACTTGTTTCTACAGTTACTTCAACGTTTAATGTTGAGATCTGGTGGCTGAGTTTAGTTTTTGACAGCACAGTGAAAGAGTTACAGCCTGGAAATGCAAAAAGAACCAGAACCAGATCTCAGGTTAAATATATTAAAAGGTAGCAGAATCATCTTCTGAGATAACAAACAGATAGTTACCAAATATATCAGTAGCTTAGGTGATTTTGTTAAAAAACGCATCTTAAAAGAAATAACATTTTCTCTATGAACATGTACATTTTCCAGGCTGCGACGATGGGGGTTGTTAAAGAGCTGCTTTTGGAAACACTCAATGATCTGAGTTATGAGGAGCAAAATACCTTCAAGTGGTTTCTGCAGTTCACATTCTTCCAGAGGAGCCTTCCACAGATTCCCTGGAGCACACTGCTGGAGGAAGATATGGCAGAGTCTCTGGTGGATGTGATGGTGGAGACTTGCGGTCAAAAGTCTGTGGAGGTGATCAGGGAGGTTTTAATGGACATAAACCAGACTGATCTGGTGCAGAGGCTGTCAGAGACCAGCTCAGGACTCGAAGGTAAGCTAGGAGGACAACTCACATTTATTCATATTAACAGACAAAGACACACTGTTTTAAACACAGTCTTTTAATCTCTGTTGCAAAAGGTCAGATAGAGTTTGTAATATAAATCAATGCATCAGCTCCGTATAGACCTGCCATGACAGCAACAATACCAGAGAGTTGAATCATCACCTGTCAAACACAGTCGCAACAAAAACTGAAAATGATCATAGTAATGAGTATGAAATTAGACAGAGATTACTTCACAGTTGAATGTTTTGGATCTGAATTAATCTGAATCCTTGAACCTTTTTATCATTTTATAGAACACAGTCTTCTTTATTGGGCCACATCTTCTTGCTTTTGGTCCATTGAGTTTATTATTACCAGTCTTATATTGTTAATGACCTGATAAGAATATGGCTAATGTTGTCCACATAATTATACTCCACTGTGGAGAGAGATAATCTGTATCAATTAATTAATTATGCTGTTTTCTCATTGATTCACTCTGTGATCTCGGTAATCATGACTTTTCTCCTGCCTTCAGTTCTCACACCTGAAACTGCAACATGAAAGGCTTTTTATTCTCAGGACTCAGTATTATCCTCAGGACAAGTACACATAAAGGTCACACACAGAGTATTTATTAATGTAATAACAGTTGTCATTAACTGTGTTGCAGCTGCTGCAGGATCATCAGCTGAAGTGTTTGGTGTGAATACCACAGAGAAAGGTAGGTGACCTATATAAGTGTATGATATGAGTTCTGTAGTTATTTTACATCATATGTCAGTGTATGAACACTTAAGACAGTTTAATAGAAAATAATAAAGTGTTTACCTGGAGAGATTGATATAGATTTTTGATGATGTTACTTTTATGATGAAACTTCTGCCAAACTGCAACCTAGGATCTTTTTGTGAATGTATATGAGTCAAAATCATTTTCAATGGAGTGCTAGGGGCATCAAAATCGCTATATTTAAAACACTAAGCAGGCTCAACCAGGGGCGGCTGGTATAAGTGACAGAAAAAACCTAGGATGTATGATATATCTTGGGTTTTTTCCTGTGAATGGGCTAAATGTATTCAGCCCAAGCACAGTAGCAAAAGCTTCCATTCACTTTTGATTGACAGGTGCCCTGACACGCCCCCTTCATATGCTGCCCATTTGGGCTAAATTAATTCAGCCCAAAGGCTGACCTTCAACCAATCACAGCGCAGTAGCAACAGTACAGTGATCTTTGACTAATTACAGCGCAGACAGAGCAACTGTAGTATGGCGGGCGTTAGCATAAATATGAACGAAGTGGATTATTTACTTTCTAATACGTTTTCTTTAATGTCTTTGGAGGAAAAATTGGAAGTGAAGAGATTGGGGGCACATCATCCAAACGATGTACAAATAGCACAAAAGGATAAACGGCAAAATCGTAACTTTTGTGTTACATGGTTTCAACGAACAGACTGGCTAATGGCAAGTGTAGCTAGAAATTCACTTTTCTGTTTCCCATGTTTGCTGTTTGGAGGAGACACGGCTTGTACCCAACAAGGAATTGTGGATTTGAAACATTTGTCTGACAAAATAAGGAAACATGAATGCAGCACGAGCCACATTGGAAATGCTGTAAAGTAGGGCTGGGCGATATGGCCTTTTACTAATATCCCGATATTTTTAGGCCATGTCACGATACACAATATATATCTCGATATTTTCCCTTAGCCTTGAATTAACACTTTGATGCATATAATCATGCCAGTATGATGATTCTACGTGTCTAAATTAAAACATTGTTTATATTGCATTAATATATGCTGATTTCATGGCTTAAAGCAAGAAAAAATCTTTAGACTGAAATGTTTTTTCGAGTTGTAGCTAAGTCATATTCCCAATTTATAATTTGTGAAATATGTTACAGGGCACGTTACTTGACATGTGCTAAAAAAATAAGATAAGAGTTACAGTCTCACCCCACACCATGTTCTCTAATGCAGACATCACGTTTACATATTTGACCAACAGCATTTTACAGGAGGATGATCTGAACATCTGTTCTATTTACACTTAAAGTGTTTTTTGTCTTTTCAATGTAATTTTCAATCTAAGTAATCAAACTGTGCCTTTTTTTTGCCAAGCTTCTCTCAAGATTTACTCTTTCAAATAATCAACCATCTAGAGAACCTTATTAGTTCGCTATTTTTCTACTTCTTCTTCTCATCATCATTATCATTATTTATTATCATTATTATTATTATTATAAATGTTTAAAGTGAACCTCTTATCATTTAACATAAAAATACATCATACAAACAGCAACTTTTGTAGCCTTGTCAGTCTGATGGCGAGTTATCACCTTTCTGTCATCACTAACATACTGTTAATAATCAAAGAAGCTCTGAGGCTTTACATTTGTTCTTTATGTTATAATACAAAATTTAAGCACTGAGCTACAATCAAGCTACATTCACGATTTTGTACAGTCAAACTAACCAAAAACTTCTTATTGATCATTATAAAGTTTCAGGGCGTTCCTGTAACCATGGTAACGGAGGGAGAGACGCTGAGTGAAGCCGTTTACACAGATACACTGCAGACAAAGTCCAGACTATAATTGTTATTTCACACATGTAGCATACAACAGGAGACTCTCTGTGTCAGACGAGTTCTTACGTGTTGACTAAACTCAAAAACTAATTGATAACGTAGCAGCGCAACGAGTCCTTGCTAGCTAAGCAGCTAAACATTAGCGCCGCTCCGTGTTTAGATCCCGCCCTGTGTGGGTCACTACCCTGTCATTGGTCAGGTGCGCACACGCTGTTAACGATACCATTGGCTGCAGAGTGTGACAATCAATCTAGGTGCGTTTGTTCATTGCAGAGTTGTTCAAAAACTTTCTTTTTAGTAAACTCTGTGTACACAAACAAAGTTCTCAATGCTTGTGTTCATGTGTAGAGACCCTGGTGATACTACGAGCAAAGTTTCATGTTGTGTCGAGCCTTTTTAGTGTTTTAAAAATAGCGATTTTGATGCTATCGCTAATTTGCCCCTTGCACTCCCATTAAAAATGATTTTGACCTGAAAACGAAAATACAGTCAATTTTAAAAGTGGCACTTTCGTTGTAATTATGCTTTTAACCTAATGTTTGACTCTGGTACATTCACAAAAAGACCCTAGGTTGCATTTTGGCGAGAGTTTCACTTTAAGTAGATTTTATAGACGTTTTACAATAAATCCTTAATATAAGAATACTTATAGTGTCACAGTCTGAGTCTTTTTTATTATGTTTCCTCTCTCCTCAGAGAAACACTCTGTGGAAGAAGATTGGCCTGCACTGATCCAGAAAGTGAGTGATGTCACATCTTTCTGACTTTAAACTGAAGCTAAGATAATTAATCTGTTAGCTGATCATCATTTTGATAGTAAATAAATCAGTTGAGTAATTTTTTGAAATAAAAGAAACACCAAACACTCTCTGGTTCCATTATTTGTGAGGTTCTTCTCCTTTTTTTCCTGTTTTGTATCATTGTAAACTGAATATCTCTTTTATATCTCAAGGAAATTTTAAGACGTCACCTTGATATTGTGATGTGTACTTTTAACAACATTTATTTATGTCATTATTTTATCATAATTTTTGTGATAATGGTATTTGCAGTGCTACTTTAAACAATACAGTTCACATGAAATAGAAGTAGTATAAAATTCATCTTGAATATTATAAATGATGACTAAAAACAAATTATTTATTTCCATCTGAAGGTTTGTCAGTACTGAAGCTCCATTCAGTTTGTTCTTGTGTTCACATTAGGAAACTCTCAAACAGGTAAAATAAAAATTCATGAACCTGTAAACAGAAATAAAATAACTGTAAAAGAAGATTAAAATAAATAAATTTGATTTTACAAGGAAATAAGAGCTGTATACACATAAAAGCAAGTTTATGTGATCAAGTGTAACAAATGTTATCACCTTCTGCCGATGTACTCTTACCATATTCACATTTCTTAAAGACAGACATTGATGAGATGTAAACAGAACATTTGTCATCACCCTTGCTGAGAGAAATCACAATTTAATCTCATGATGAATTTCTTTATCTCTGAATTTAACAGGTGGTATTGATGGAGTCTGTTATAGAGCTGCTCTTGGAAACACTGAAAGATTTGAGAGTCCCAGAGCTTGAGGGGTTTAAAGGTGCCCTGTTGAGTCAACCTGAGTTCCACAGACCCTTTTTAAGCATCCCATTAAAACGGCTACAGACAGCACATATGCAGGACACAGTGTTTTTAATGGTGCAGATCTGCGGCCAAAAGTGTGTGGAGATGATCAAGGATATTTTAAAGACGATGAAGAGGACTGATCTGGTGCAGAGGTTGTCAGACAGAAGCTCAGGATCCAAAAGTAAGACAAGATAAAAACATATTAAAATCATGTAACTGGTATATAAGATGTCTTGAGTTTAAAAGCTTTGTGTTCTATTTACTTTATAAATTATAAGATTCATAATGTAGAGAAGACACATCAGCTGTGAACAGAATATATTACGACTAAGAGATTGGGTAGAAATGACAATTTATATGTCAGTGTTGAAGAGGTTTAAATGTAATTTTGTGTATCGTTTTTTTTCCATGAGGCAATATTGCCTGATCATTTTGATTTAAAGATGTTAGACCAACCATCAGTTATGAGTGACTTTCTACCTCTTCTCTCCTCAGAGAAACACTCTGCAGATGAACACCGCTCTGCATTGATCCACAAAGTGAGTAATGTCACATCTGACTTCATACAACACAGCTTTCCTTCAATAGATGGAAAAAATTGTCGTCATATTTATCCTTTTAAATAATAATACAACCCAAATGCAAGATTTACTTATATGTATGTTGTTACACCCCTGATAGGGGAATCAGAGACATAGCATGATGTGCTGCTCCCCATTCTTCCCACTCCCAAGAAGGCCAGTGTCACAGGAACTTTTAAATTAAAGGTAGCATTTTATTTTACTTCAGAGGAAGAGAAGGCCAAAACAACAAACAAAAACATCTGCCTCCCTACCTTCCCTATACAAATCAAAAGTATTAACAAAAAGACAAAATCTTACCTAACTCCTAAACAAGGAAAAACAGGAGAAAGGGGGTTAAAGAAAAGGCTTCTCCCTCCTACTGGGCTACCACACACAATTCTCTCTTTTCACAAATTTACAAAAGACTCAGGTTGACAATTACACTAGGTTTCACAAAACACAAACTCAAAATCCTAGACAAGATAGACACTGGTCCCAGTTGGATGTGGGTGAATGGTTGGAGAGAGAGGCTGCAGTCAGCCGGTGGTTCAAAAGGGCTCCTCTCCCGCCTCTGGCCAATCCTGGAGCAGCAATCAGACTGCTCCAGCCAATCAGTAGGTCCAACCTGCTATCAATCATCCACACACACTCAGAGCAGACTGTTCACACACTTGGAGGAGGGACAGAGCAGCATCATATATATACACATGCAAAATAATGACCCAGGGTCATAGCACCTCCCCACCTGAACGCCCCTAACTCTCGCACACAGCACTACGAAGTGTCCCCAAACACAAGCAGCCAACTCACCATTCTTCCATTGAATATAATTGAATATTATAATTGGACTCATATCCGTCTTTTACATTTTATCTGAAAAAAAGGTTCATACACAATCAGATGTGTGACCATTAAAACATTTAGGCTCAGTGACTATTTCACAATTAGTGCGTGACTTCCCTTGCTGCCAAACTTCTTCCATTTTGCCACCTCGCTGTGTGTGTGTGTGTGTGTGTGTGTGTGTGTGTGTGTGTGTGTGTGTGTGTTTTAAGTCTCTGTCTTAACTAAGTATTTGTGCAATGTATAACTATTGTATATTAATCCTTTGTTTTCATTGTGATAATTCTGTTTTCTAGTCTAACATTTTAACATTGTACATTGTATTGTAGTTTACTTTAGGTTGACTTAGTACATCTGTCCAGGGACAACAGATGGATAAACTTAAAATGAATAAATCAATAGATCAGGTGAACATACCGATTAATAAAAAAAGATCACATACTGCGAACAATCAACAGCGATTACCAAATGGATCAATACCTTGTGTGATCCCGCTGAAACACACACATTTCTAATAACATTGACAAGCTTCAAAGAGACACATTTGTAATTGTCTTAAGTGGATTAAATAAATGTCTCATCATGAATGTATTGATTATTTCAGGTAGCAACAGTAGCAGCTGTTCAACAGCTGCTATCGGAAACCCTGAATGATTTGAGTGACACGGAGCTCGAGGAATTCAAGAACATTCTGCAGTCGTCTGTCTCCCAGAAGAACCTCCCAGATATCTCATCGATGATGGGTTACAGAGCAAATATAGTGAATCAGATGGTTCAGACCTACGGCCAACAGTCTGTGGAGTTAACCGGGGAGGTTTTTATGGACATGAAGAGGAACGATCTGGTTCAGAGGTTGTCAAAGCCCAGCTCAGAACTCAAAGGTAAGACTGAGAAGACAAACAGTGTCTTATAAAGGTTTAATAAATACATTTTGTAATTCATAATAAAAAAAAAACGTAAGGGATGGGCATGGATCAATAAGTCATTAATGAAATAATCAAGTCAACAACTCACACTGTCTCAACAAATACTGAATGTTGTTAAACGAGGTTAGTATTTGTTTCAGGGCTTTTGTATTGAATTGCTTTAGATTATGAAGGTGTTTATGATTATGTGTCATTTTGAAGTGAAATTTTAAATTTGCATTTCTTTTTAAAGTAAGCGAACCTTATTAAAGTTGATTATACTCTTTTTATGTAATTAGATGATAACCTTCTGAGTCAATTTTTAGTTCTTGCCTCCTCAGTGAAACACTCTGTGGGTTAACTGTCACAGAGGAGTAAAGAAACAGGAAACATTTTCTCATTTAAGGAGCTGGAATCAGAGAATTTGGACTCTCTCTCTCTTAAAAAGTTGTTCAGATCAATAAACTGATTATCAAAGTACATTAAACTTTGTCGTTGTAGGTCTATCCCATTGCATCTAGAAGCATTTTGTCTTTGCCCATTGATAACTTGACCCTTTGAAATGGAAAATGTGCAAAGAGATTCCAGACTAATCAGAATTTTGAATTGGTTTGGGGATGCCTGGCTAGCAGATTTATGTAGAATATGATCTTATACTAGTAGAAAATATGGAAAGTTACCATATAAGTTTATATATCAACATAACATTGTTTAAAGAAAATCCTATTTGTCTTCACAAGGTCCTTCCAGAAGCCTTGAGCATGAAGACTTTGGAAGTGCTATGGTAATACCTTATATTCATTAAATCGTTAAGTTTATTTGTTCATTTACATGATGCTGGAAAACAAGTCCTTTCCACTTATTTTCTAAATTGATCATGTTCTGCAGCAGGACTCCAGTGACTGGACTAAACTTGAACCTGAAGTGAACAGTACAGATGCAGATGAGGCTCCAACTTACAGGTAAAAACAACATCATAAAAACTGCATCACAGTAAACTGGAACTAGAGGAAAGATAAAGATTGGTTCTTGGAATTTATTAAACAAAGAAAACTAAAAACTTGTGTGTGTGTGTGCTGTTACTGGTTATATCAGTGCAAACATAAGGCACATTTCTGTACATTTGTTCCATTGTCCCCTTAACACTTTTTGTAAACATACACAAACTAACTTGTTTTCTTTCCCACGACTCAGCCTTCAGTCTGAAGCAGGAAACTTTGAGTGCAGTGTCTCTGGTTTGCGCTGGGTCTGTAAGGAGAAGGTCAGTTTTAAGTACCAGTTTTGCTCTTGGGAGGAACCTATGGAGAGGATGGAGAGCATGAAATACATGCTTGCAGGTCCCCTTATTGACATTACAGTCAATGCTGGGAAGCTGGATGTAGTGTTCCTGCCACACTGGATCTGCATAGGTTAGTGAACATGAAGAAAATAATAGAATATATTTAAAAGTTCTTAAAAGTTCTGACAGCATGTGTAAAAATGTAATTTATTCCTTTCCTCCTCACGAATAATGTGTGCTTGTATTTTGTGCAGACAACAACCCTGAAATAAGAGACAAGTTTGCAGTTCTACACATCGATGACTGTGGAGACGTTGTGGAAAAAGTGGCTGAGGTCACATCGTCACATGTCAAGTTATCAGAACCAGTTTTTTCTCCAAGAGCGGTCCTGATGAAAGTTGGTCTTCCAGTGAAAATAAACTGTAAAGTGTTAATGTACAAGACCAACACGGCATTCCTGACGCTTCATGTGTATCTGATCCCGTGTGATCCTGGACTACAACAGGTTATTGCACATCTTACTGTCACCAGTACCAATTATAAGAAGACACATCACGTATAAATTGGTAACACAGACAACAATGTTGGTTCCTGTAACCTTGTTTTTTCCTACAGGTAATAGATAAGAGACAGTCATCATCTGGATATAGAGCGATCCAAAAGCCACATCCAGAGAAGTCCCTGAAAATGCGTGATCGCTTCATCCTCACAGCAGATTTGGATGATGCAGAAATCTATCCTGAGGTTTGGTTTGAACTGCTTTTAGATCTTTGAATGAACTTTGTTTCAGAAATTAGATACTACAAGATGTCAATCAGACAAAACAAATAAAAAGCAAAACGATCCAACTTTACTTTCTACACTACTTCTAACTGCACCAACAATTTTCTCATTTTAAAGCATGAATAAGTGAGAAATTATTTACTGTATATGTTCGTATTTTCCCCACAGAAATTAAAGCTCAGATATGAAAGCAGAGACCCAAATTTCTTTGAAGTGTACGTTGAGAATCCAGACAGAAAGTTCACGCTCAAGCTCACAAAAGAAAATGAGCACCAGCCAGTATGGACCTGTGCACTTCGAAAAGGTCAGCGTCAAATACTATCACAAGAATCTGTCAATGATTTCAATGTAAGAGTTTCATTTTATTGAATATGCACCATGAGATAAGCAGACGTGGATCAGCTAAAAATCCATATTTTCTTACATCTGCATTTCATTTTCAGATGAATACCAAAGTTCTGCTCATATACAAGGTAAGACATTTGAAATTAATTATATTTAGAAGAATTCCACTTTCAGAGTCACAAGACTGCTTCACATTCAGTTTCAGAGACAATTTACAAACACCTGGATTTCCCTTTTTTGAAAAAAGAGGGAATCAAAAACGAATCGCATGGTGGTTTGTTAGACAATGCCAATAACCTACACTGATCAGCCCCAACATTTAATCCACTGACAGATGAAGTTAATAACATTGATCGTCGTTGCCATGAGGGGGTAACTTGGTCTGCAACCATATCTGGGTGGGTGGTGCTTGTCAAAGACGCACATCAATGGCAGAACCCAATTTCTTTTTTCGGGCGGATACATTTTGTTGTAGCGCCACATCTGCGATTTCTTTAACATGGACACTGATAAACCAAAACATTTAAACCACTGACAGCTGAAGTGGATATGATTGATAATCTCATTACAAATGTGCTGCTGGAAAACCTTGGGACTGGTATTCATGTAGAGGTATGCTTAGTGTGTTAACAGCAACATTCACTTTTGCAATTATTTTGCTAAATAATCAATTGTGTAGAAGTTTTGGTTAAGTATTTCTTTTAAACTTCTGTGAAGTCACCCTCTTGAATACATTTCAAATCAATGAAATTAAAAAAGTATTTTGCATTTGAGGTTAAACCAAACTACGACAACAAATGTTGACTTTTCTACTGTCCAATTCTAACAGTTACTAAATATCAACATATATTTGTGATATTAATTGTATTTCTCTTTTTAAAGAAAGTGATGCCTGACATTTACCTAATCAAAGTGTTTTTCCTCCTCTCCGTCCTCAGTGGAGCACTTTGTGGATAAACACCAGTGTGATCTCATCGCAAGAGTGCACAATATAGGACCGATCTTGGATAATCTCCTCAGGGAAGGTGTAATCCAACAAGAAGACTATGACACAATCAGGACTATCCCGACCACTCAGGAGAGGATGAGGAAACTCTTCAGCGGCCCCCTGAAAGCTGGAGGTCAAGCAGCCAAAGACGTCTTCTTCAGAATCCTTAAAAAGGAGGAGTCATATCTGGTCACTGATCTCAACAGGAAGGAGTCATAAATGCTGTGAACACCTGAACCTAATATTGTTACAGATTGACAGAACAGAATTAATGAAAATATCCTGTTTTATGTCTCCTCTTTTGTGTAATTGATCTTAAACTCGACTTGGTCGAGACTTGAAAAGGTTAATAACCACTAATGTGTCAGTGATCAAACCAAACAGCCAGTCAAAGATTCAAAGTGACCACGACGATCATCAAGCATCACTTACAATGTAATTTCAAGTTGTAGCTTTGTAAGTCTGCACATACAGAACAGAAAGTGTGATATTGTGATTTCTGTAGCTGACTATTCAGTCTGAGTAACTTTACAAACACAAAGTCTCTGTTTTCAAAGACTTTTTTTTAATTTCTGATTTTGATTCTGCGCATATATAATTATGTCAATGCACTTCTTTTTCATACAAGCTGTTATGCGGTTCTCTGAAAGCTGGTAATGCCTGAAAAAGTTTGTTCTTGTATAATGTCTCCTCTCTAAACGTACAATGACCGCTTTCTCTCAGAGTTTTATTTATTCATTTTGTGTGTGTGTGTGTGTGTCTGTCTGTTCTGGACAAAGCCTGCTGTAACATGGTGTTGAAGAGGACCCGCTCCCTCTGCTGATATAAAAGGCTCATTCTCAGGTAACAAAAACACCATTCTTAGTTTGAGGTGATTATACACTGATGAAATAATGCCTTGAATATATCCAGTTATTGCTGAGAGATCATCCATAGTTCTGCAAACTGGACCTTTAGATACCTTTATTGGTTGTTACACACCCTCTAATAGAATAGAAAGACTGGCAGAGAGGGTGTAACATATTTAAAAGGACGCCCAGACATCAAAATGAATGGTTGAACCAAAGTTATTGAAACCAAAGGAGCAACAAAAAACTACCTCCCAAAAAAAGGTTGGAGGTCCCAGCTAAAATAAATTCAAGAAGGGGAAATCTCTGAACCAGCCACACAGTGGGCCGTCGCACCAGCTATCCCCTCTAAACTATCAAAAAGGAAAGTAATTAATCTAACCCTAAATGAACCAAAGAAAACTGAAAACTTGACAACTGTGATCTCCAAACTAAACTAGAACAAAACAAAAACCCCAGCACTGAAAAACATGTGGGGGGAAAAAGGCAACAAGGAGACAAAGACAAAAATATCCCCCTTTCAATGTGAGCTGGTCAGAAGCTCCAGAGAGAGTGAGGCTTCCACTCAATCCTCCTTGAGTGCTGTCAGGTAATTACAACACACCTGGACAGGTGTGTCTTCCTGAGAGATAAAACAGAGACAAAAGGAAGAGAGCAACAGAGGGAGAGAGACAGAGAGAGAGAACAGGCAGAGAGAGAGAGAACTGCATTTTGTTTTGATATCGGACTTCAGGGTGTTTGAGGACTGAAAACAATATTTAACTCAACATAACTGAAAAAATAAATCCTCATATTTCAGAAGAATACATATTGTTACTTATGATGTAATGTACAGTTTAAAATTAATTACAGTAAGTTTCATGCAATCAAGTATAAAACATGTCAGTGCTTTAGTTTAAAACTGTACATATGCACCTTTAACTTGCTGTGTATAAAAACTGTGCAGTAACATGATCGCTGGTCTGATGAGTAAAGAGGGAGGTGACCTGATTAATCTGAACAACACATCAGACTGGAGGAACTAGTCCATCTTCTTCTTCAGGCTGCTGAAGGAGCGAATAGTGGAAGACGTGTCTGTATTTTAAACTTTGTTTTAAAATCTTCAGAGATACTGAAACAGACACCGACATACAGACGGGGGAAGAGAGAGAGAGAGAGAGAGAGAGAGAGAGAGA
>CAEMYA010000169.1:2151518-2188818 GCA_903131615.1 Diplodus sargus | reverse complement strand
AGAGAGAGAGAGAGAGAGAGAGAGAGAGACCAGGTGAGTTTTATTTCCAGTCCAGCTTGAAGACTTGTCGTTAACACCGGAGAGCAGAGCTGATTTACGGTTAAACTGTTTGTAAATAAAATGTTGAGCGGGTTTCTTCAGTTTAACAAAATTGGATGGACTTCATCTCTAACTACTGAAGCTACTATAAGGTAATAAATCATAACACTAGCCTGCTTTTTATTACTTTCACTTTCAGAGCTCTTCTTCCTTCGCAGCAGTCTGACACTAAAGAGACATTTTACTGTTAGCTAACACTTTGCTAACGTTCGTATTTCTAACGGTTAACGATTAGCTAGTTTTCTAAAGTGGTTTAACACGACGGTTGAGTTATAATTGTTATTTAGGAAGACGATAATTAACGTGAATAGGGTGTGTTTGTGTGTGTGTGTGTGTGTGTGTGTGTGTGTGAGTGAGAGAGAGAGAGAGAGAGTTTAACGGCCATGCTAATTTAATTAGCCTAGCATTGATGATAAAGTAGCAGCAGCACAGAGCTGTCCTGTCTGTTGAAGGTTTCCAGGAGACTCTGTAACGTTATGTGAGAAATTTACTTTTCATTACTTCCTCTGTACGTTTACTTTCTAGAGAATATTTAGAAGAAAACTCTGGTTGATGCACTCCTTCAGTTAAAGTTGTTTTTTGGTCTGTCCGAAAATTGATTGGTAACTATTATAATAATCAGCAGAAGTGCCAAATATTCACTTGTTTAAGCTTCTCAACTGTGTAGATTTGCTGCTTTTCTCTTCCATATCACATGAAATTAAATACTTTTACTAATTGAACAATTTATGTTTGCCCTTATCAAAATTGCTATTTTTCACAGTTTCCTCACTTTTCAGACTGAACAAGTAAAAATTTTATCAATCAATAATCAGCAGATCAATCTCCAATGAAAAATGATCATACCACAGAAACATGTGTCATCGAACACTGAGCCAAATATGAAAGATTTAAAAAAATGCCAAGTATATAAAATTAGGTCTCAAAATCATGAAAAAACAAGCACTTCTCTCTGCTGTGAGACGCTGGGGGCGTGTCGGTTAGAGGTGCTGGAATCACGCCCACGCGCAGGAGGGGAGCCGCCTCCGTGTTCTGCACGAGGACATAACCTACAATAACAATGGAAGCTGGCAGCGTCATCGGACGGACCCAGTCCGACCTGTTTGAGCCATCAGTACCAGAAACTGACTCTGAGTCAGACACTGATAGTGCTCAGCCTCGTTCCTCACAGTCCATGTTTTACATTACACACAAACGTAACACCCCAGTCTACATATAATTCCTTGTCATAGCTATATTGGTGCACATAAAATATAACCTGTGGATTATCATTGTGCTGTCAGATGGACTCCGCTCAGGGAATGAGGCCAAATCATGTCATGATTAAATGCAATAACATTTGCTAACATTACATGGGCATGACAGGATGCACGATGTAAAATCACTTTCAGGATTTGCACCTTCAGCAAAATGCATTTAATTGCCCGTGCACGTTGTGTCAGAGCCGGCCCGGGCCGACACATTAACTGTAATTATGAGCCCGATTTAAACCTGACATTTTTTAAATACGTAGGCTGTTATAACGGACGTTCTCAAGCTCCATGTTGCACTTACACAATCAGTGATGCCGGTAACGCGCCACTCTAATCTGACTACTTTTTTCAGTGATAAGTAATCTAACGCGGTAATATTTCCAAACCACTAATAAGATTAAAGTAATTTATTCAAATCACTGTGCGTTACTATTATTTTTGTCATTTTCCTTAGTAAAATTATATATTTTTGCTTTCTTCTTGCGTCTCGGGGAGTGACGTCACGTGCGCGAGAAGTCACGTTTTCTGCACGAGGACAATAACGTGTAAAACCATGCAGCGGCACAAACAACATGAAGGAAGGAGAGAGATGCGCCTTTTGTAGCTGGAAATACTGTCATTATTTTGAGTTATTACAAAAACACACACACAGACAAATGCTTGATCAAGGGCCGGCTTGGCCTGGCCCGAGGATATTGACGGGAAATATCAGCGCGGCCCGCGGTCCGGTTCAGGTCAGTGTCGGCCCCGGGAAGAGAATCTAAAGTCTGGCCGGTGGCGGGGATGAGAGCACCTATTGTTGGCAGGACAGTCGCAGGCAGGCACATAATGCCTGCGTGGAGATGAGAGCATGCGCTGTCGGCGGTATGGGAGGATGCAAGCTGGGGACGGAGAGGGTCGGTTTGGCCCCGATGACCAGCGTCAACGGACTCTTCAGATATCCAGACTTTACCTGGTGACAGTTGCTGTAATTATCGGGGGTAAAGTGGACACTGCAGAGGCGGGTGTTGGTGGTGATTTTTAACTCTCCACAGTAGCTCCTCTTGACAAAATCAATCCACCGTTTCCTTACGTTGTCTTAGGAAGCTTAAATAAGCTAACGACCGTTACCTTGCACACTGTGGCATCCAGGAAAGATGCAGGAGTGATGTGGAGGAGACATGACTGTTTAGCTGACTGGCTGACTGGTTAGCTAGCTGCAAACTATTCTAAGAGATGCTATCCAAGACTTGAGAGCAAGCGGAAAAACCTCTGAAGCTAATGCGCTGAATGTATTTTTAAGGCTTCTGCAGCAGGGCGGGGTTTATGCAAATCATGATTTCTGACCCGCCCATTAAATCCTGAACACAGAAATCGTGAAACACAGTTTGTTAGCCTTGCTCCAAAATTAAATACTAAATGGTTGAATGGCTTTTTACATGTTTTAAGGATATACACCTTTTTAATGTGTTTAGAAGACCATTGCTTTACATGGTCTTTAAATGTTTTTTTGACCATTTGTAGTAAGTGAGCCTGACAATGTGTGCAGTGTAACTGTTTTAATTCAGAACTTTTATCTTGCTTTATTTGTGCTCTGATTGTTAAAGCAAGACAACGTTTTGTTTACTACACATATGTACAATATGAGATAACAGAGCTATGCAAAAAGTTAAAGAACAGTACATTGTTCTGAAGTCTCATTCTTTCTTAATTTTTTTGCAGCTGCTTGATCCTCAGCAGCAGCGACTGATGTAAACACAATGGCAGAAGGTAGGTGCACAGATATTATATTTATATACAGTTATCTCACTAAATGTCTGTTACTCACTGAGCTCTGGTTGTCGACAACAAGCCAGATTTAAACAGAGAATCTGACTGTAAAACTTATTTCCAAGTTCAGTGTATGGGCTGAAATATGTGCCACTAGAAACTGAATTTGAATCATCAATATTTGAATTTGAATTGCTAAACTTGAATAATTGGATTATAAAACTGAATTTGTTTCACATATTTTGAATTTGTATGGTTTAATTTGAATCATTGCATTGAAAATCTGAATCTGAATATTATGATTTGAAATTGAATTTATTAGTTTGGAAAATTCAACTCTATATATAGTTTCACATTCAGTTCTCAAAATTCAAATTCAGTTCCTGCAATTCAATTTCAATTGATAACTAGGACTCCTCTTCGGCCAATCAGCACTTACGTTGTCACCTACGTAATTTACCTTGACGCTGACTGGTTGCTGGCTGGTTGCCACCCGCCATGGAACAGAGGAAAAAGTGGAGACGGGGTGACCATTAGGCTGTTAATTAAGTGGATGGCTGTCGTGTGCATCTCATGTGGATTTCCAACATTTCAACACTATCCAAACTATTTCCAAAACTGTGGAAGTCTGAAGTGGTTCAAAATGAAAGTTAGATGGTTAGAAATCTATATCAATATCTCCCTGCAACTACAGGAGTTTACAGTAAACCTACTTTAACTTATTTCACATGTTCAACTGCACTGGACCCGCACAAAGGAAGTGGAAATTAGGTAAAAAAAAAACAATACAAAAAGATCTACCATGTTAAATCAAGTTTATTTACCATTTAATTTCTTTTCATTTAATGTATGTATGTATTAGGAATCGAGGAAAATATCAACACTTAAAAAGAAAATATAACACTTATAACGAGTTTTTTTACTTTTGCAAAAACCAGAAAAACAAAAAAAAAAACCTGAAGTGTCTTCATTTTGTTTTTATGTGTCTAGATCAACTGTAGTGGATCAATCTTTCAAAAAAAAAAAGTATGACACTTTTAAAGTCAAAAACCATCCAAAGTACTGAATACAGCTGTGTTTTGCATAAAGCACATCTGTGTGTTGTTGCTGCTAGGAAAGAGTGCAAACAAATGTGCATGTGTTTAATGTTTTGATGCTGAAAACAGTTTTGAAATGGGATTGTTAGGTTTTGTTTCAAGAGTTTCATTTTGCCGTATAAGTTAGGAGTTTATCTCCATGTGCTGTGTCTTCCTTGGCCTGTGTGTTAAGTTATGACACAGTGAGCCAAAGTCTGCAACATGTGTGTAAGCATTCGGCAAAAACTGTAACCATCCTCAAGTGTTACGTCTTCGACTTCTGCGTGTGGTCCAGTGCAAAATAATTTGCCTCCACTGTCATGTGACACACCGGGAAAATGCTTTGTTCGGTCTTTTGCACTTATTTTTGTTGGCAAATGAGAGTGATTTGCGGACTTCATCATGTCTTCTTCGCGGGGTTTGCAGCTTTGCGGTGACGTCACTTCATAACGTTCCCAAGGCAACAGGAGGAAAATGGCTGCTCTTGTGTGAAGTAAACGCAACATTTTTCAACTTTCAGCAAAGATATATGTGACTTTTTTGCAACGAATATGTGGGGATTAGGAAATCATGCAAGCCCCGCATATTTCGCGGAAATCCGCTATTTATGCAGCGAAATTGTGGCGTCTTTGAAAAAATGCAGCCCCCGCATAAATGTGCAGACTTTGGCTGATTATGCGTTGAATTATGCAGTGGCATAAATGCGTTTTTCTGGAGGGACTGATTGAAGGCAATAAACAATAAACAAACAGTGACTATTATATATACAGTATAAACAATATAAAAAAACAACTCCAATAAATTTTCTACAGTAGAACGGAAGACTAGAAGAGAATACAACTTCATTTTAGATCAAAGATGACCTTTGTTTGTTGCATGTATGAAAACAGAGTTCATAGTACTTTTTAAGGACAGATCCACTGTAAAACTGTTAAAATCTTCCCTAATTTTGTTTCAGTTGCAGGACCCTCAACTGGAGGAGCTGGTGTAGATACCAAGTCAGACAGTAGGTATACAGGTAGTATGACGTCTCTTCTGTTAATGCTTTGTACTCTGACCACAAACTTGAGCTTGAACTTGAGTTTGTTCAAAAAAAGAGTTCAGGTTCATGAAAGTAACAGTGGCTGCTGATAAATGCTGCATAGTGTTATTGAATTTGAATTAAGAGTTTGACTTTTTAGACGATATGTTGGATTTATTTCTCAGAGCTGTACTAGAAGGCCGACATCACTCGTATGTCTGTCTTACAGTTTTTCTTGATTGCTTTGACCTGTTTAAACAAACTGGAATCCACTCGGTTTTCATCATCACTGTCTCAGCAGAGCACAAGACACCTCTTGCAAATGTGTTAACCCTTTCTCATTGAATTGACACATTTTCCTCACCCTTTTGCAGAACAGTTAACACGGATGTCATTCAAGCAGTCCAAACTCCATTGTTTTAGCTATGGTAACCAAACAGAAACCATCTGTTCCTAACTATTAGAAACTACCTACATCAGTATGAAATCACTAAAGCACCTGTTTGACACTCCTAAACACAAATCTTCAATGAGCAATCAGTCTGCAGGCCTTAAAAAGTGCAGCGGCTGTGTTGTTCTTTGCCAACATGGATTGAAGAGGTCTAAGGCAGATGAGAGTGAGAAATAGGTGCAGAGGAATGTCAAGTTTGGGTGGCATGCAAGGAGATGTTTCCCTTGGTTCATTGCAAGAGAGGATAATGAATGTGATGTGGATGAGGCCATGTGGCCCCATCGTCAAGACAGAAGAGACTGAGTATCAATAGTGGCTATTTCTTATACTTTACAGTAATAGATTGTTATACTTTACTGTAATATTTTATATCTTTAACTTCTTTTCTATGTTTTAAAACATGTCAGGTGTTTAGGAAAATGCTTGCTGTGAAGCTGCAGAAATGTTTTGTGAACTATGAGACTACCAGCTTTTCTTATTTTCATATACTCTAATAGATTTTATTTTGGTTTGCATGTATTTTGTGTAATATTTACAGTATTTCAGTTTTCAGCCACAGTTAAAAAAAAAAAAGAATCAATGGAATCAAAAAATGCATCAAAGCATTTCTGATTCTGGATTCAATTCTTTGCAAGACGGCAAGACGGCAAGAAGCAATGGTGGACCGATTCGCACTGAGTGCTGTATTTTGTATTTTCTTGTCCACTGTGTAATAGTTGATTGGAAGAGCTCATACACTTGTTTGCAAGTTGTGTTATTTGAAGGCAAAATTAGCTTTTGTTGCATATTTTAAATGTTTTGGCACGGTTAGAGCCTTTTGCAAACAAAATGAGTCATTTTGACCGTGAGTGCCACCGTTTGGCCTGTGTGTTAACTGTTTTGAAAATGTGGAGTTTGAATTGACTGCTGCTTCAAAGCAATCAAGAAAAACTGTAATGTGTCTGTTATGTTTGTGTTAGTTAAGTGTGTTTGTGCGTCAATTTCCATTCTGGACACATTTCAGACAATACATTTTGTGTGTGTTTGTGTGTCCATGTCCAGGCTTGTGTGTATAATGTTTATAAATAATAGATGTTACGGCGATTCATCATGTATTTTTGTGAGTTTGAGAACTCCTGCTCTACATCACTGTATGAGTCATGTTTAACAACACTCAGGAAAATTGATTTAATGAATGCAACACAGATACAATGAGACTAAATCATGTTTACAAAATGTTTTTTAAATTGTCGTTTTTTTAATATTTGATGATCATCTACACTATCTATCTAGAAGTTAGATAGCCTATTGAAATGAAACCTGTATATTAAGTGACTTCATGTTCTCTTCTAATCCAACCAGTCATTGTAGAATAATATTTACCTTCTTTCCTCAGATGAACACTTTGTGGATAAACATCAGTCTGAGCTGATTAAGAGAGTGAGCAACATTCAACCCATTTTGGACGAGCTCCTCCGTCAAAATGTCATCCAACAAGAGAGTTATGATAAGATCAAGACTCTGCCCACTGCTGGGGAGAAGATGAGGGAGCTCATCAATGGACCACTGAAATCCAGTGGAGTTCAAGGAAAAGATATCTTCTGTGAAATCCTGATTGAAAATGAGCCACGACTGATACAAGACCTCAAGAGAATGGATGCTGAGGTGAGAAAATCTTAGTTATATAAATCAATATAATGGTAATGTGGAAAGCTTAAGTTGTGTTTCTCATGTCATCACTGTTTTAGAGGCTCAAATGGTGAATTCAACTGAAGATCACATTAAGTGAATATGATGTACATTTTATAAAACTGAACAGTGTATTGTTTCAGCATCGACATCACAATGTGTGCAAAATTCACATTGCAGGCCATGTGATGTCAGTAAATTAACTCAAACACTTCCTGCTTAAGCAATTTTGTGGATTGATACTTAAGAAAACTCACATGGATCTCATTTTCTACAAACTAACCTACAAGAGAAGTCTGTCTGATAGAGCCTCATTTCTCTGATTGAAGGGTTCTTGGATACGCAGTTTGTTGCTTGTAATTCACATGTGGGCTTTATGACGGCAGTGATTTTTGGTCCGTGGAGGAGAGATACGACAGGTTTCCTCTGCATCAGATTGTGTTGTAAAGTTGTGTCATTAGCCCTTTTTAGATAGAAAAGGTGGCACATTTACTCCAAGGTAAGGGCAATGTGCTGCCCTGTCTTTCTAAAAGGGAGGCGTAATATTCCTCCTTTTCCAAAAGTCACCACTGGCGTAGGCGTGAACTTGTGACGTGAAGCACGAAGTTGGGCAGTGAACAGTGACAACAAATTTGTCTTCAAAATAAGATCTTTACATTGTACCCCATTGGAGTTTAGAACTGAACAGGGTTCTTAGCGGGATGCTTTTAATTTGAAACTAGTGACCGTTCCTAGCTTGCCGCTACAACAACAAGCGGACACAACCAAACAGTTACAGAGACCGAGGAGACGCTTGCATCTCCTGGATCTCAGCGTCTGTCCAGTTGCTCATCTTAATGTCCGCTGATGAAGTGATGGACTCACTGCTGTGATCAGCTGTTTCTTGTTTTTAAAACTCCCCGGCTGTGGGTCGCACAACAGTACAGGTCATCGACACCTCCGCCCGTCTTACGCAGGGGCCGGCACATTGACGCCTCGGATTTAGATAGCAGGCGAGGTGGAAATTACTGTACCCTCCGAGGCGGCAAATCGGCGGACCAAAACAGACCCCCAATTTGCCGCCCTCTGTCTAAGACCACGGACCTAGCTGCCAAAAGGACATGTGTGACATCATATAAAAACAATATTACTACATATTGTCTGGAACTCCCTTCATTTGGAGTTTTAATAATACTGGAGAACACTGTCCAACACTTCAGTCCAAAATCTCCATACATTTTACACCTTCCTTTCATTTTAATCTATTTAGTGACGTCATGATAAAATAAGTACAGCCAATGTCAGTAGGTTCCCAGTCATGGAAGTAGAACACACAAACACATCCTGTACTCCATTTACTGATATGATGTTATGTCCTTTTCATTTTCCAGGTAGAAAAAGTGTCCCCTAAGAAGAGGCTTTGTGAAACATTGAATGATTTGAGTTCTGAGGAGCTTGAAAAATTCAAGTCACTCATTGAACTGGAGAAAGGTTTCCCACTCTTCTCAAGGAAGCAACTCGAAGTGACAAAGACACAGGACCTCGTGGAGCTGATGGTGGACACGTACAGTCGACAGTATTTAGGGTTGACCATATATGTTTTAAAGTTGATGAACAGGACTGATCTGGTGCAGAGATTGATAGACACAAGCCCAGGAACCAAAGGTAAATGATAAAAGACAGAAATTTGTGAAAAACATCAAACTGTCACACACTCACATGCAGCTCATATGTTTTATATTGTGTTTTATACCATGGTCTGGGGGAATGCTTGATTCTGATTGGCTGCAGGGTGTCCATTAATCCCTGATATATGGACATCTACTAAGTAGTTCCAGTCAAATTGTCTGTTCACCGCTCTAAATCAATGCGCTAGCTGGCGTATGAAATCTCAATATTTTATTTCCAACACTGAGTGCAGTCTGTCAGTCCTTCAGTATCCTCTGAACACGACAGGATGGCGACTGTAACACACAAGCTGCAGAAAGTACATTTTCCCTCTAAATTTACTGATACGCGAATAATCTCACATCCCGTTCGCTGTTCAGCTCTCTACTTCAGGCTTCAGCCACAGTAACGTTACACACGGCCGATCATTTGATCGTGAAAATCTTGATATTGATTTGGGAACAATGACATGACTGGTTAGCTAGCTAGTCTTGTTGTTAAACATACTGTCAAATTATATTTACTGTTTGTCAACCGTACGCAATGTTATTGACTTTGAATCTTGCTAGCATAGCGTTAGCTTTACGGCTCATCGCTGAGCAGACTAGAATATCTCCCGTTGCCAAGTCGTATCTAGGGTCCGTCCTATTTACTGGAGGAGTGAACAACGTTTCTGTTGCATAAGAACCTTACGGGAGGGTAATGATTGTTCCAGGTATTAGTCAAAACCTCAGGCGGTACCAAGGAAACTAAGTTATGGCTTGTGAAAACTTTTTATTTTGATTGTAAAACGCATGAAAATATAAATTAATGGTCTTAATTTCTTTTCTTTGGCAAGTGACCATGGTATAAGCGGGATAATGCCCTTCGAGGTGTCCATAATCAGGAGTTAATGGACTTCGTGGAGGCAACCATCTGACACGCGTTCTTAGGCCTCTGCGTCGTCCATTAATTCCTGATTATGGACACCTCGTCGGGCATTATCCCTTACATATACAGATACAGGAAGATTTGGAAAATGGAATAATATTTATTAAAATAGTTTATCTCTCTATAAAAGCAAGGAATCTCTGTCTGTCTGTCTGTGTGTGTGTGCCTCAAATATCTCTGCGGATCAGGATCAGACCTAACTGAGAGTTTCAACATGGCTGCTGCTTGGTTCGATGGTGTGCAACTTCGCATTTGTTTGGACTGCAATGATACCGTGAATAAATTATTTAATAAATGCTTTACACATTCTGGGAGCATTGTCCACCGGAGCCACCACAGTCACGTTTGCACCAAAGCCAGTCACTGCAGAGCTCAAGCTTATGACATATGTTAAGAAACAAGCAGATTTATACCTGCAGGGGCGCGAGCTGGACCGGGATTTTGACGGCGGTTCGGTCCCGTTCTGTTCTGTGCATCTAAACTGACTGTTGTGGATTAATGAGACTAAACGAGTCCGGACCGAGTCTGTTCCGGTCTGAGGAGATCCGGAGACGCGCGGACAACGAAGTGGAATCGGAATCTGTGGATGTTCGTATGTAGCTAGTGGCTAGCCGCTAGCCTACACGGCCCACCTCCCGAGTCGACGGACCGGACGCACCAGCACGTCCAAAACCGAACTTAGGGTAAATAATGTCCGCCACGCTTTTTCGCAAACATTGCCGTCACGTTTGCTTTGTGTCTGGTGCAGAAGAAACGGCAAAAACTGGCTTTTGTCACGAAAGTGTCCAAGCAGCAAGTTTGGTTGTTGAGGAACAGGAAGTTGTGGGAGGGACGGAGGCGGATGAATGACAGGCAACGACGGTCGGTGTACAGACAGCAATATTGAGAGTTGAGAGATTTGTGACATTTAGCGTGTTTGGAGTGTATAGTTAGTGTGCTATGTAGTTTGGTGTAGTGTGTTTAGTGTGTAGTGGAGTCGGTTTTTTGTTTAATGAGTCAAAAAGGAGAGGCTGAATGTGGAGCAGGCAGTGCAGCTCTTCATTCAGCTGGAAGGAACTCAGGCAGACCTGAGCATTGCCTGCATTTAAATGTAAATAGTTACGTATAACTTTGTAAATTTTTAAAATCTATGCACATATTTAGCAAACAACAATTTATATTTGCATTATAAGTAATAAAAATGGTTTGTTAAACAATTTTTGTGGTCTTTTTGAAAAAATCTAACTTTTTCTACTCGAATTGTATGTTTTTTTTGTTTTGTTTTTTGTGATTTTAGGTCCATTGTGTTAATACAGTATGTCAAAATAAAAAAATAATTGTACAGTCACACGTGAGGTGGTGCTGAAAATAACGACATCATGTAGTCTAAATAGTTTTTAAGGTGAAATATAATGGCAAAATCAAAAATAGTCAAAAACCGCCAGTTATACCCTGGAATATCGGATTTCACAATAAACCTAAATATCACTGACATTCCACCTTCAAACACAGCCTCATCTGGCCATCCATGAAAAAGCTTCATAACCTCCCCCTTTTCTATAGGAACACATATTTCCTACGGGCACTGCACTAGTATATCAAAATTTGTATATAATATTTAATAGAATAGAATAGAATAGAATTACTTTATTGATCCCAGACTGGGAAATTATTTTGTCACAGCAGCAGTGGGTCCACAAAAAAAGAAAAGGAAACTGTACAATAACATAAATAGAAAGCAAGATATATATAATGTATATACACAGTACAAACTAGACTATAAACCAGTGGTTTCCAACCCGGGGTCCGCACCCCCCCTAGGGGGGCACCAGAGATCGCAGGGGGCGCTCACGACTTTGTCTGCTCTGAGGTTGTGAGGTGAAAGTTATATTTGTGCAACCCTCTGAGGTTGATTGACGCGCCAGCACGTCAAAATCACGTGACCAATTTAAGATGACATAGCAGCGACACAGAGCCTCAGTGAGTCTCGGTGCGACTTATGTGTTGGAGCAGCCTTCATGCTGTGTACCAGTTTTTAAATTGAGTTGATAGGCCAAGTAAAACCGGACTTATGATAAATAATGTACGGCACGGTCACGTTTGCTGCACGTTTGGTGCAGGAAGAGACGATAAAAACGGGCTTTTCTCACGAAAGTGAGTTGAAAAAAGGCACCACACCAGCCAATCACCAAATTATATGGCAAACCACGTGATTTGGTTGCTGAGGAACAGGGGGAGGTTGTGGGAGGGACCAATGGTGACGGTGATAGAGATAGCGAGTTTTGAGAGTTGAGAGAGTTGTGACATTTAGCGTGTTTGGAGTGTATAATTAGTGTGTTATGTAGTGTTTGGTGTAGTGTGTTTAGTGTGTAGTGGAGTCGTTTTTTTTGTTTTTGTTTAATGAGTCAAAACAATGAGGAGACTGCTGAATGTGGAGCAGGCAGTGCCTGAGCCTGAGGCATTGCCTGCATTTACATGTAAATAGTTACATATAACTTCGTAAATTCGTAAACTTATGCACAAGTTTAGCAAACAACAATTTATATTTCCATTTGATAAACATGTTCGTTAAATATATTTGTGATTTTCACAGTAAAAAATCTAACTTTTTCCTACTTGGATTTTATGTTTTTTGTGATTTTAGGTCCGTTGTGCTAATACAGTGTGTCAAAATGAAAAAGGTTGTGCTGAAAATAATGAGACCAAACAAGGCAAGATAAATAGTTTTTAAGGTGAAATATAATGGTAAAATCAAAAATAGTCAAAAACGGTCGATTATACCCTGGACTCCATAAAATCCCAATAACACACCCAATCAAAACTCTCTATAATCCAAATTGAAACATATTTTTTGGTCCACATTTAGATTCATTAAGCTATTTATTACCAACACCCCCATGAGGTAGGCCTATTCTGTGCTCTTATAGCCTTTTCTGGTCATTATTTTATTCTTGTAATGTATGCGAGTTGGGGTTGGGGGGGCCTGGCTTGTCTTGGACACAGGCAAGGGGGGCTTCAAGGAAAAAAGGTTGGGAACCACTGCTATAAACAATAGTATTCTGTACAACTACACAAGGAATAAACAATTCAAATGAATGTGCAATAACAGAACCAAAATGTACATATGAGTGTGCAATAATAGAACCACAGGTAATATAAATATATAAATAGACTCAAAAGAACCTAGAATGTGCAGATGTTAACATGATAAAAACGGAGTAAGAGCAGTAGAGAGATCAGAGATCTCTTTGTCAGGCTGAGGTGAGAGAGTTGTTGTATGAAGTGATGGCTTGTGGCAGGAAAGATTTCCTGTATCTGTTGTTACGACAGCGAAGCTGAAGCAGCCTTTTGGAGAAGGTGCTCCGCTGTCTGATCAGTGTGAGGTGGAAAGGGTGGAGAGGATTATCCAAGATGGATAACAGTTTTTTCAGTGTCCTCCTCGCCACCACAGCCTCCAGAGTGTCCTGTTTGCAGCCTATCACAGAGCCAGCCTTCCTAATGAGTTTATTGAATCTATTGGTGTTGCTGGCTCCGATGCTGCTTCCCCAACAAACCACAGCAAAGAAAAGTACACTGGCCACCACAGACTGATAAAAGATCTCCAACATCTTGCTGCACACGTTGAAGGATCTGAGCTTCCTCAGGAAGTATAGTCTGCTCATCCCCTTCTTGTAGACAGCTTCAGTGTTAGATCTCCAGTCCAGTCTGTGGTTGATGGTAACACCCAGGTACTTGTAATCCTCCACCGCCTCCACATCCTTTCCCAGCATTCGCAGAGGTTGGGAAGCCGTCCTCTTCTTCCTAAAATCTATCACCATCTCTCTGGTCTTGCTGATGTTCAGCCGCAGGTGATTCTGTCCAGTCCACTCCACAAAGTTGTCTACCAGTGTCCTGTACTCCCCCTGTTGTCCCTCACTTATACACCCAACAACAGCCGAGTCATCAGAAAACTTCTGTCAGGTGACACAACCTGGTGTTGTACTGAAAGTCAGTGGTGCATAAGGTGAACAGGAAAGGAGACAGTACAGTCCCCTGTGGAGCTCCTGTATCACTAACCACCACATCAGACAGAACACTGCCCATACGGACAAACTGTGGCCTGCCTGTCAGGTAGTCAGTAATCCAGGAGACAATGGAAGTGTCGACACCCATCACCCACAGCTTCTCACCCAGTGGCTGAATGGTGTTAAAAGCACTGGAGAAATCAAAGAATGTGATTTTCACAGCGCTGCCACCACCATCCAGGTGCGAGTGGGCTCATTGCAGCAGGTAGATGACAGCATTATCAACTCCCAAGTGGGGCTGGTAAGCATATTGCAGAGGGTCTAGCAGGGCTCTCACCTGCGGCCTCAGATAGGCCAAGACCAGTCTCTCCAGCACCTTCATCACATAAAGGCCCCCACACACTGCCCAGACTCAAACCAACAGCCAACTGCCTTTATCTGACCACTCTGTTGCCTCTTGTCTGACCCATTCGGCAGAAAAGTTGCATTGAACACACCGCTTCGACGTGCTGCCAGCTCCACAGTAGCGTGTTCGTTCTGCGCTTGCGCGAGATGCAATAAGCAGGTGGCGCCAGTGTATGAAAAAGAACTAGAGGCTTATGCACGCAACTCTCTTTACTTTTAATCAAAACGAAACTTAACTATTTCAGACAAAAACAGCTGCATACTAAACATGCAGCAAGACATTACCAAACGTACACACATTAATTCGTCCTGACTGGGCGTAACAGCTAGTCTTGTGTCAGTACTCCAAAACGGAATGACGGAACATAGAAAAGTGCATAGAAAAACAAAAGCGCACACAGTATTCCGCCCCTCCCACACACTGTGCTGATTCGCCAGCACACCGCCAATCAGAGAATCCAATGGCTCAGGTGGCCAACAGCCAACGTTCTCAGACTTTGCATGTTGTATCAGATCAGACAACTTCTTCGCGGCTCCGAAAGCTTCCAATGCAGCTGAACACACCGAACAGATGTGTTCCCGGCCTCGTCCGAGTCTCCCCAAACGCTTCAGACTTCCAACGGTTGGGCCGGTGTGTTCCTGCCTTAAGATGTGAGGGCCACTGGTCGGTAGTCATTGTGGCCTAATGGTGTCGACTTCTTTGGCACAGGAACCAGGCAGGACATCTTCCAAAGCACTGGTATTCTCTCCTGACCCAGGCTCAGGTTGTAGAGGTGTTGCAGGACAGGTGACAGCTGGCTGGCGCATGTCTTCAGGATCCTAGGGCTGATACTATCAGGGCCTGAAGCCTTCCGCTGGTGTAGTCTCTCCAGCTGTCTCCTAACATGGCATGTAGTCACAAGCCCTTTTTACACAGCGTCTCCGCATTATGTCCGGAGCAGTGGTTCGCCAATTCTCCGGCGATGGTGATTCACAAAGAGCATCTCCGCCGTACCGGCGTGTAATTCACACAGAAAGCCGGCGCTGTTGCTCCTAAAGAGGCGTGACGGTACACGTCATGTTGATGACGTTGGTGTTTCCCAGATGTCTCCCATGTCAATCTAAACCCATGGACAGTTTATCATCACATGGATGCTGTTATAATGTGTTGTGATTGAGATTCTGACCCACAAAACATCCTGGAAAGTGAGGAAGTTACTTTTTTCGAGCTAAATTACATAATTACATAATTGCCATCAGTAAACAGGATGCTGTCTGACTCTCTCACTCGCGGGGACCGAGGCCGTTTTCTGGGGGAAAGTTCCCTGAAGTCTCGGTCAGGAGGGCTGATGATCACGGTGATTTATTTTCATCACAAACACTCGGTGAGTTAAAGTTTTTTGCCGGTGACGCTGTTTGTCGGGCAGAAATATGACGAAGAGTCGGTAGGACAGGCGGGAGGACAGACGCTTCTCCACATACAGCTGTGGTATTTGTTTTCCTCATAGAAGTTGCCAACGACAGTTACAGTTACTACATTACTTTTGTTTGGTCCTGTAACGTTGCTTTGCGGGACATTTCTCTGTATTTAGTTGAGTGAAGGACCTGTGCAGTTATCAGACTAGTCAGACCGACACGCCCTCGCTCCGCGCCTCCAGCTTATCCGTTCACACTGGGGCGGTTCGCCAATAATGCGGCCATGATACTACCTCCAGAAGCGGATCAGCGCCGGAGCGAAATTTCCTCCCTCTCTGCACCTGAAACTTGCAGGATCCCCACATGCAAACGGCAGTGTGAATGGGGCTACAGTCATGCGGGGGAGGGTGCTGGTGTCTTCAGTGGAGGAGGAGGAGGAGGAAGAGGGGGAGGAGGAGGAGGAGGAGAGGTGCTGCACAGGATTACCTCTAAATTACCTGTAAATATAACTTGTATGCTACTGTGTGACTTTGAGACAAAAAGCCTGTATTTTACATGTTCACAATTCTGGTGTTAAATAAATTACTAAAACGTATTCTTCAATTTCTGCTCTCCTCAGGGAAACATCGGCCTTCGCTGATGCAGAGAGTGAGTATGTCACATCACTTAGACTTCACACAGTGCAGCTTTTATCCAGTGGATGAAGATCGAAGATCATTTTCATCTTGAACATTACAATTGCTGATGAAAACAAAATTCATCTCAAACAGTTTTCTCAAAGAATTGAAGCTGATCAGGCTGCATAATGTGCACATGAGGTCTGAAGCCAGAATGTTATTAAAAAAGAATGTTAAGAACATGTGTTATATCTACATGATGCAACTGATGTAGTAAAAGCCACTTTGTTATTAAATCAGAAGCCTCATATAGTTTTTGTAACACAGACCGTAAAAGAGTTTCACCCTGGCAGTAAAAAAAAGTCAAAAGAACAAAAGAAGATGCTCTCTCACAACATTCACATTTCTAAAACAAGACGTTGATGAAATGAGAAAAGAAACATCTGTAATCATCCTTGCTGAGAAACTGTACTTTTATCTCATGAACATTTTCTCTGAATTTATCAGGTGGAAACATTGGAGTCTGTCATAGAGCTGCTTTTGGAAACACTGAAAGATTTGAGTGAAGCAGAGCTCAAGAATTTCAAGAGCACCCTGTCCGTCAAATCGATGCAGCAGAAAGCAAAATACATCCCATTTGACCTGCTGGATAAAGCAGACAAGCAGGACACAGTGTATTTAATGGTGCAGTACTGTGGCCAACAGTCTGTGGAGATGACCAAAGAGAGTTTAAAGATGATGAAAAGGACTGATCTGGTGCAGAGGTTGTCAGACAGCAGCTCAAGATCCAAAAGTAAGACAGTAAAGCAAGACATGTTTATAATTTATGTAATCTTCTCTTAACATTTTGAATTAAATAATCTATATTGTAGAGAAAATAAACAAAAATATATTTTAAGACTAATAGTTATCAAAAATGATTTGGGAGGGAGAGAAAAATATCTGAGTTAGATGTAACTTTTGATGAGCTTTGAGTTTAATTTTATGTTGAGTGCTTTGTATTGAAATCTTTTTTACAAAGCAAACATGCCTGATGTATAATTAACAACAATATTTCTTTTTAACTCCTTTTATTCTTTCTTCCTCCTCAGAAAAACTCTCTGTGGATGAACAGCAGTCTGCACTGATCAAAAAAGTGAGTAATGTCATGTCTGACCCTGCAGTACAGTACAGAGCACAGTTTTTATTCTGTGAGATTCAGGTTTAAAATTAACCCAACATTAGTCATGATGATTAAATCAAACATTAATTACATTTGATGTTTGTCACAGAACTGAAACTGAGATGATACTGAGCTCAGTAATGTTAATATCATGACGTTTTGAAATTACTCAAAGAATTAAACAAAATGCAAAACATGAAACTTAAAAATGTCTTCATTAACTTTTGACCTGTTTCTACAGTTACTTCAACATCTAATGTTGAGATCAGGTGGCTCATTTCAGTTTTTGACAGCACAGTGAACGAGTTACAGCCTTGAAATGCAAAAAGATCCAGTTACAGATCTCAGGTTAAAGATATTAAAAGGTAGCAGGACATAGGGTCATCTTCTGAGATAACAAATGATTACCAAATATATCAGAAGCTCAAGTGATCTTGTAGGAAGAAATAACATTTCTCCACGAACACGTACATTTTCCAGGCTGCGACGATGGGGGCTGTTAAAGAGCTGCTTTTGGAAACACTCAATGATCTGAGTTATGAGGAGCAAAAAAACTTCACATGGTTTCTGCAGTTCACATTTTCCCAGAGGAGCCTTCCACAGATTTACTGGAGCAGACTGCCGGAGGAAGACATGACAGAGTCCCTGGTGGATGCAATGGTGGAGAAACACGGCCAAAAGTCTGTGGAGATGATCAGGGAGGTTTTAATGGACATGAACCGGACTGATCTGGTACAGAGGCTGTCAGAGACCAGCTCAGGAATCAAAAGTAAGATAGGAGGACAACTGTCACATGAATTCATAATAACAGACAAAGACACACTGTTACAAAATCTTTTGATCTTTGGTACAAAATATCAGATTAAGTTTATAATATAAATCAATGCATCAGCACCGTATAGACCTGCCATGACAGCAACAATACTAGAGAGTTGAACCATCACCTGTCAAACACAGTTGCAACAAAAAATGAAAATAATGATAATAATTAAAGCTGCAAGCAGCGATGAACGGGCCCTTGCAGTCCACGTGCTTCGGGGGAAATGCTGCTGTCGGGGCTTGTTCATGTAGCGACTTGTGTTGAGGAAGTTGTTCCTTGATAGTTTTGTGGCCTGCTCCTGCCGGTATTAAATACTATACGCTGAAGTCAGAAGAAGTCCCTGCAATCTACATAAGGAACAAATAATGAGAGAAGTGTACTGTGTGACCCTACAGACTGTTGAACAGTGAGTGAGTTTTGGTGTATGTTCAAGCAGAACAAAAAAAAATGCGATCATTGGGACGAAGAAAAAATTAAACAAAATAAAACAAAAAATAATAACCACTAAAAAAACAATAGGGACCTCAAAGGTCTGTGACCTGCTCGGGCCCTAAATATGAAATTAGACAGAGACTCTCGACTTTAAAGTAAAGATCTGAATGAATCTCAACCTTTGGTCCTTTTTTCTGTAAGTGTTTTCAAAGGGCTTGGCAACAACTTTTTATTGAACACACTCTTCTTTATTGGGCCACATCTTCTTGTTTTTGGTCCATTGAGTTCATTATTATCAGTCTTGTATTGTTAATGGCCTGATAGGAATATGGCTAATGTTGTCCACATAATTACACTCCACTGCGGAGAGAGTCTGTATAAGTTAATTATTTCAGTGTTTTCTCATTATTCATTCTGTGATCTCTGTAATCATGACTTCCTCCTGCCTTCAGTTCACACACCTGAAACTGAAACATTAAAGGCTTTTTATTCTCAGGACTCAGTATTATACTCAGGACAAGTACACATAAAGGTTACACACAGAGTTTTTATTAATGTAATAACAGTTGTCATTAACTGTGTTGCAGCTGCTGCAGGATCGTCAGGTGAAGTGTTCGGTGTGAATGCCACAGAGAAAGGTAGGTGACCTATATAAATGTATGAAATGAGTCCTATAATTATTTTAGTTTAAATTCACATTTAACACAGTTTAATAGTAAATAATAAAGTGCTTATCAGGAGAAACTTGGTATTGATTTTTTATGATGTTACTATTAAGTAGAGTTTCTGGGCATTTTACAATAAATCTTTGATAATTAATTCTTATAGTCTGACATTGTCCAATTATGTTGTTAAATGAACAAAATAGAATAATAAAATATATATATTTTTTTTATGTTTCCTCTCTCCTCAGAGAAACACTATGTGGATGAATATTGGCCTGCACTGATCCAGAAAGTGAGTAATGTCACATCTGTCTGAATTTAAACTGAAGTTAAGATAATTCATCTATTAGCTGATCAACATTTTGATGATAAAAAAATCAATTGAGTTATTCTTTTAAATAAAACAAACACTCTCTGGTTCCAGCATTTTTGAGGATCTTATTCTTTTCTCTGTTTTGTATCATTATAAACTGAATATCTCTTTTATATCTCAAGGAAATGTGAAGGCGTCACCTTGAAATTGTGATATCTACGTTTAACAACATTTATTTATGTCATTTTTTTAGCATAATTTTTGTGATAATGGTTATTTGCAGTGCTACTTTAAACAAAACAGTTTGCATGTAATAGAAGTAGAATAAAATTCATCTTGAATGAAGCTTCATTCAGTTTGTTCTTATGTTCACATTAGGAAACTAATGTCATGACCCTGTAAACAGAAATAAAACTAGAACTGCAAGCAGTTATGCGCGACTCAGACCCCGCACAGTGCAGAGCCCACAGAAGTTGGCCCCAAAGGATGAGGGGCTCGGGGCAAAAGTGAGGACACAGGCCAACGTATGAGCCGTGGTATTCGCTGTAATGGGAAGTGCAGTGGAAGTGCAAAAGGCTGAATGTGTGCCGATTTGGATTTGTTGTACTAAGCCACGCCCACATTGACCAGTAATGACAACCTTCAAGATGTGGCCTCAGGATTGGCCCTACATCACACCGACCAAACTTCGTAAAAATTGGTGCAGCCGTTCAGGAGATATAAACTTCCGATATTTTTAGCGCCCCCTAGTGGCCGAACTTCGCCAAATTCGGCTCATCCCTTCCCAGTCTCATGCCAACCAAGGAAGTTTTAGTTTGACCGAGATATCAAACCGTTTACATTTTTATAGCTAGCTACAGAAATTTGTTTGTTAGTAATTTGCGCATTTTTTGACCGAGAGAAATTCTTTTGATAACTTTAGATAAGGTCCAGCTGAAGAGTGTATGTGCCAAGTTTCACGCAGATCGGACAAAATCCCAAGGAGGAGTTTGAAAAAGTAGGTTTTGCATATGTGGCGCTTTAGCGAACGTAATGTGCAGCAGAAGTGGGCGTGTCCTATGTCAGAAAACCCAGCTTTATTCAGGGAACATATGGATATAAGGTTTGCAAATGTGTTATTGAAAATGTGGAAGTTACAGGCAAAAACGCGATTGCATCCATTAAAGCGCTACCTACTGGAGTACATGTGCAATTTTTGGTATATGGAAGAACTGTCCTATTCTATCTGTACCATATAAATGTCAAAGCTCTCAGCATAATAGTTTGGCTGAAATTAATGTTTGTTGTTTATCTTGTACTAAGCCATGCCCACATTGAGCAGTCATGATCACCTTCAAGATATGGCCTCAGGATTGGATCTACATCAAAATCCCAAGGAGGAGTTTGAAAAGTTGGTTGGAAAAAACATTCTAACCGGAAGTGGGCAATCGCAAAGTGATTCAGCTCCATTCAGGGAATCTGGGGATACAGGGTTTTTGAATGTACGACATACGGTGTGGGAGTTATAGGCCAAAACGTATTTTCCCCTGTTATAGCGCCCCCTGCAGGGGGATATATGTAGTTTTTTGTGTCAGAGATATTCGCAGGTATCTGGACCAACCCTCCAAACTGCACTGCCCTCCCTTGCACGGTTTAGCCTGCAGCACCACTTTTAGCCGGAGAAAAATAAAAATAAAAATCTTTACAATTACAATAGGGTTCCTAGCACCGCTGGTCCTAGGAAACGCGTATGCTTGCATACGCATTCCCTCAGCCCCTCGGGCTTGGCCCCCTAATAACTGTAAAGAAGATTAAAGTCAATACATTTGATTTTACAAGGAAGAAAGAACTGTACACATAATAAAAGCAGGTTTATGTGATCAATTGAAATAAAAATCACCTTGTGCTGATGTACTCTTTCCATATCCACATTTCTTAAACACATAGATTGACGAGATGTAAACCAAAACATTTGTAATCATCCTTGCTGAGAAATCACACTTTAATCTCATGATGAATTTCTCTTTCTCTGAATTTAACAGGTGGCATCGATGGAGTCTGTTATAGAGCTGCTCTTGGAAACACTGAAAGATTTGAGTGTCGCAGAGCTCAAGGAGTTTCTAGGTGCTCTGTTGAGTCAACCTGAGTTCCATAGATACTTCTTGAGCATCCCACTGAAGCTGCTACAGACAGCACACGTGCAGGACACAGTGTTTTTAATGGTGCAAATCTGCGGCCAAAAGTGTGTGAAGAAGACAGAGGATATTTTAAAGACGATGAAGAGGAAAGATCTGGTGCAGAGGTTGTCAGACAGCAGCCCAGGATTCAAAAGTGAGACAATAAAGATACAAACTTGTTAAAATCATATAACTGCTCTATAACATTTCTTGAGTTATTAAGCTTTGTGTTCTATATACATTATAAATGATGAGGTTCATAATGTAGAGAAGACACATCAGCTGTGTACAGAATATATTACGACTAAGAGAGTGGGTAGAAATGACAATTTATATATCACTGTTGTGGAGGTTTAACTGTTATTTTGTGTATTGTTTTTTTTTCATGAGACAATATTGCCTGATCATTTTATTTAAAGCTGTTTGACCAATCATCAGTTATGAGTGACTTTCTACCTCTTCTCTCCTCAGAGAAACACTCTGCAGATGAACACCGCTCTGCACTGATCCACAAAGTGAGTAATGTCACATCTGACTTCATACAACACTGCTTTCCTTCAATAGATGGAAAAAATGATTGTCATATTTAACATTTTAAATAATAATGCAACTCAAACACAATATTTACTTATTTGTGTGTTAATTTATCACAGAAGTGAAGCTGCATTCAGGCCGAGCTCTTTTGCAATAATCTAATAATAATAATAATAATCATACACTGCCTGGCTAAAAAACGGTTACCACCTGGATTTAAGTAAGCAAATAGGTAATATCAGAAGATTTATCCCGTGGTAATGGAAAAGATGTTACTCTGTTTCAGAAGAATCAAATTATTAGCCTGCAAAAATAAGATCAGCTGACTACCTGAATATACTCAATGTCCAGGTTTTTTCATCAATTGATTTTTTCCCTCCCTGATGGCACCGGCATATTTCAAGATGACAATGCCACAATTTATCAGGCTCAAATTCTTACAGAATGGTTCAGGGAGCATGACACATCATTTTATCACATAGATTGGCCACCACAGAGTCCAGATCTGAACCCCATTGAGAATCTTTGGTGTGTACTGGAGAAGTATTTACACAGCAGCCCGGCTCTCCCATCATCAATACAAGATTGTGCTGAAAAATTAATTCAGCTCTGGACAAAAATGAATGTTGTGACATTGCATAAAACAATGCCATGGTGAATGTGTGCTGTAATCAACGCTAAAGGCTGTCCAATGAAATCTTAGAGTAGAAATCTTAGAGTTTGTGACTTTTTTTTGGGCATCAGGGTGGGAATTTCACGGCGGCCATGGCCCGCACTTTGGCCTTGATGCCCCGTGAAAAAAAATCATCATACGGCCACAGTGGCCTTTGTGCCCCTGGCCCGGTCAGCGTAGTGTTCTTGCCTTGAATTACAGCCACCCGAGTGCACATTAGTCAATCACAGTGGGTAATACTGGTGGACTAGTGATTGTGAGGTCGCTGGTGGGGGGAAGAAAACATCCCCGCGACCCTCACGGAAAAGCGGTAGAAAACAGAACGGAACTATAATGACACTTACAGCACCAAGCGAGCTCAGCCGGTTTTGATATGATACGTAACTGACTTGTGTGGCACGATTTAGTTCGGTAAAGTTGGAAATATATTCACAGATTCGAACTTCCCGGATCTTAATTCAATAATTCAGATTATGATCAATAATTCATAAGAAAAACATTGTTAAAACACAAACGATGACTCTGTACTACCGCTCTACAACCGTATTTTCATCAAAACGAGCACTCCTCCAGGCTGGGCATTAACTCTGGTCTCTATGGTCAGCCGTCTGTGTGACGAGAGTGCAGGGACCGTCTACAAAGTGCAACACTGAAAAGAGAAACTACAAAAAATATTCAATAACTTCACTATTATTCAGTGTAGTGTCACCAAAATCACTCCACACATCCATGGTCTCCTGTTGGTCATTGTACAACTTTTTGTTTAGAAAAAATGTGCTTTGGCATAATTTTGGGGAATTTCTATTGGGAGAAATATTCAATAACTTCACTGATATTCAGTGTAGTGTCACCAAAATCACCTAACCCTACTTAAAAAAAAAAGTTTTCTAATGTAACATTAACTTGATATTGGTATTAAAACATGTTTTAATACATAATCGATGTCTTATTATAAATTAGGATGTTATGGTATCAATCTGAAAGGTAAAACCATCAAATTTTACTCAATGGCCTTTGTGCCCCGTCATGTGGCCTTGGTGCCCCTAAAAAAAAAATTAAAGTGAAGGCCAAATGGACTTGCCCCTAAAATGACGAAATTCCAACCCTGCTGGGCAGTGTATGATATCTTTGCCACTGGGGATGAGATGAGGAAATGTCTGCATGAACATTTTTCCTGAATTTCAATTGATTTTTCACTGAGAATCAAAGGTTTATCCATTAGAATCTGTGTATTGTACTTTAGCCAATTTCTAAAGTATTAAAGAAATATGACGCAATCCACACCCATTATAAAGTCAGAAGTCAAACTAAAACTGTGATTATTTCTTTGATTATTTCAAAACCGTACAAGATTTTGTAAAAACTGAATACAGGTCCAATAGTTCAAGGTTTTGTGACTCTTTTAAAGTTGGAACGGTGTCTCTAGCTCAAAGCATGAGGGAGAAGAAAAGGTTGAAAGTCAAGGAGTTTTGAAGAGGATTTGAAGCTTTTCCCGTTTGCTGAAAAAAGCTGAAAAGTTGAAAAGCGTGAAGCTGAAAGAGCTTAAAAAGCTGAACATTTTAATAGTTGAACGGTTTCAATAGCTGAACGTATGCTGAAGTTAAAGCAGAATGAAATATGAAAAATTCCCCATAAGGATGAATGGGGAACATTTTGCAGAAAAAGCTGAATATTTCCTAAAGTATAAAAGGTAGAAATGAGAAAAATAGACGCCATCATGTCCTAAAAAAGCTGCACATTTTGATACTTGAATGGTTTCTGTAGCTCAATATTTGTTTAAGGAGAAGCAGGCCGAAAAACGTACAGAAGAATAATAAACGAGAAGAACAATAGCATTCACACTAATAAAAAACAGATTATAAGAATTAGAGGAAGCCAGAAACGGTAATCCTCTTTAGCTTTGTATATTGCGTGTCTTAAACAGGGTTTCCGCGGAGTCATAAAAAGTCTTGAATTTGACAATCTCAATTTGAGGCCTTAAAAAGTCTTAAATACGTCAATATTTTTCGTATAGGTCTTAAATTACATTTAATTAGGTCTTAAATATGTACGTTCATTTACCGCTTCCGTCATCGCCTTTTTTGTTTTTTTTGTTTTGAGGAAATGTGTTGGTGAGATTCACAGTCAGCTCTGTGTGTTCTTCTGTCTGAAGTATCCTGGAACGTAAGTGGCATTTTGCGTGGTCAGAATTTATCGGCACACACTTCGCTATTTCTGGAAATACTTCAACAGCGGAATCTGCCAGAGGACCCTCAAATTGGGCACACTCGGTGTGAAAGCGCAGGTGTCACACATAAAATCAGAAAAACACCAGTTAGCTTCTAAAGGGCTCCAGTGAAGTCACGTAATCACACAGCAAATATCTGTGCACCTAAAGTCATTAGGCCTTCACACCAAGAACCAGGTGAAAAATCTTGGTATTATCCTAGACTCTGATCTGAGATTTGACACACATCAGAAATGTCACCAAAATATCTTTTTATCACTTAAGAAACATTGCCAAGGTCAGAACATTTCTCTCGCAGGCTAACACAGAAACACTGATGCATGCTTTTATAGCCTCTAGGCTGGACTATTGTAATGCACTTCCTAAAAAAGCAATTGGCCGCTTACAATTAGTTCAAAATGCAGCAGCCTGAGTTCTAACGAAGACCAGACAGAGAACACATATAACGCCTATTTTAAAGTCCCTGCGCTGGTTACCCATTAGTCTTAGAATTGATTTTAAGATCCTTTTATTAGTTTTTAAATCACTAAATGGCCTGGCACCATCTTATCTCTCTGAGATGCTTCTTAGATATGCACCCAGCCGGTTCCTCAGATCCTCAGCAGCTGGCCTCTTGGTTGTCCCCAAGATTTCTGGGAAAACATATGGGGAGTTAACTTTCAGACACTATGGCCCTCGTCTCTGGAACAGTCTGCCTCTGGATCTGAGGGACTCCACCTCTGTCGAGATTTTTAAACATCTAAAGACATATCTTTTTAACCTGGCTTTTAATTAGTGCGCCTGGTCATTTAACTCCTTTTATTTATTTATTTTATTTATTTATTTATTTTTGCCATTTATTTTCATGTTATCTATTCTATGTTACTTAGTTCTTATGTCCTGACTCTTAGCTGTATACACATTTATTTTTTACTCCACACTTCTACATACTTACTTCCACTTTTAGCACTTTTGTAATAATTGTTATTTCTATGCCTTTGTATTAATTTATATGTCTGCTTTTTACTCACTGAATCATTGTTGTCTATTGTTTTTAATTTTGCTCCGTGAAACACTTTGGGCTGCATTCATGTATGAAAGGTGCTATATAAATGAATAAAGTTGAAGTTGAAGTTAAACAGGATTTAGATTTTGTAACTATAACAAAAGAAGAGCTAAACAGGATTCTTCGTGAATTTTATGGGTCAGCAAGAAACCGCCAAGGTCAGCACTTCTCCATCAGCAGCTACGTTGGATTGAGGGCTGGCATCAACCGTTATATCAACGACCCTCCTCTCAGTCGTGCATGGTGTCTAATGCAAGACACTGAGTTCACAATGTCAAACAACGTGTTTAGTGAATTCATAAAGTCTCTCAGGAGAGCGGCATTCAAAACTGAACATCATGCCGCGATCACCGAGGAGGACCTGGTAGTTTTAAGAAAGTCGGAGGCAATGAATCCAAACACACCGTGGGGCCTGCTAAACAAGGTGTGGTTCGACATCCAGTTACATTTTGGAAGGACAGGAAAGGAGGGTCTGGGAAAACTAACGCCCTAAATCCTTCAAAATAAAACAGGATTCAACAGGTGGGTTTCTCAAAGAGCAACGTCAAATAGAAATATATATTCATGCATAATCATTTTGTTATTATGTTGATGTCATGGTCAAACTTACCTGATAATTCCTATGCTTTTTTTAAAGGCACCAAATATGTGACACTCAGCTTCAACGAGGAAACAAGAAATCACAAAAACCATCATGAAAGGGATCGTCAAAGCAGGAGAGGCGCAATGTTTGAAGACCAAGGGAATGAATTGTGCCCGGTTTCTTCATTTGAAAAATACATTTCAAAAATCCCAAAAGAAGCCAAAGCTTTCTACCTCCATCCAAAAAGAGGAGAAAAGTTAGGGCACGTGTCGTACTCGTTGGAGCCAATGGGTGTTAATTACCTGGGTTTGATGCTATCGCGTTTATCCAAAGAGGCAGGACCATCAGTTATTTACACAAATCATTGCATCAGAAGCACTACCATCCATAAACTGGCTGAGGGTGGACTGGAAGCCAGAGAAATAAGTACAGTCAGTGGACACAGGTCTGAGAGTTCTCTCCAGAGCTACTAGGCACCTTGATAACCCGTTTTTGCCAACAGGGTAGCCTATTCCCTTCGATGTGAGAGACACTATTGTGACCGCGGTGAAAATGCTTTATAAATCAACATCTTTGTTATAACTTGGGTGATAAAAATAAGCATTTCTGTTTATCTGTGCAGTATTGATTTAGTTCGGGAAATTCCGAGACCGCGATAAAACATTAACGTCAGCTCAGAGTTCACTCATCTGGGACTAGAAAATCCTTTCTGTTGCTAGGTCGTTACTAAGGTTTGGATTATTTGCTGTAGTGGTAAACTATGTTCCATTACACATGAGTCTACTGAGTTGACTGATTTTGTTTCGGTTATTAGTCAGACAAGGGACTCGGTCCTGACCGCGTCACTGCCTTGCTCAAATGACGTTAAAGCACACCCTCTCAGGTAATATTGCTTAATTCAAACCGTCTTTGGCCCAGCTCCGACGTTGAAAGCGAAGGTGCTTTGGATTTTGAACACCGTGTGTGTGTGTGTGTGTGTGTGTGTGTGTGTGTGTGTGTGTGTGAGTGTGTGAGGGTTATTATAGTATTAGTATATATTATAGTAAATTCCTATATAAAAACTAAACTTAAACTGCTTAAATCACTTGTTAAACTAAAACTATACTGAAATTAAAAAAACAAACTGAAAAACTAAATTAAAATAAAAACTAATGAAAATGTAAAAACTATGATAACCCTGACACACACTCACTCACTCCATTCTTCATTGTTTGAGCTGCTCTGTGAATGGCAATAAATGTAGTTATTTTAAGTAATTCTGGGACTGCAATTTTCCTTACTTCGTGCAGTAAATTTAGTTCAAAATGGTCTTAAAGGGGTCTTAAAAAGTCTTAAATTTGACTTGTTCAAACCTGCAGAAACCCTGTTCAAATAAATAAATAAATTGATCAGGTGAACATACTAATCAATAAAAAAGATCACATACTGCCAGGTTTACCCATCAGAAAAAAAATATTTATTGTACTTGAAACAATTGTCAAGGCATTAAAGAAATATATGACATGAAATAATGAAGACGTTTTCTTTGAGCCACTGTGACTTATTTCAGTGTTTGTGAGAAGATGTGCAGTAGATGGAAGATTATAAGAATTGAAGGAAGACAGAAACAGTAATCCTCTTTTGCTTTTTACATTGTTACTTAAAATAAATAAATCAATAGATCAGGTGAACATACAGATCAATAAAAAAGAACACATACTGCGATCAATCAACAGCGATTACCAAATGGATCAATACCTTGTGTGATCCAGATGAAACACCCATGTTTAAAATAACACTGACAAGCTTCAAAGAGACACATTTGTAATTGTCTTAAGTGGATTAAATAAATGTCTAATGAATGTATTGATTATTTCAGGTAGCAACAGTAGCAGCTGTTCAACAGCTGCTTTTGGAGACACTGAATGATTTGAATAACAAGGAGCTTGGGAAATTCAAGAATATTCTGCAGTTGATTGTCTCAAAGAAAAACCTCCCAAGTATCTCATCGATGTGGAGTTGCAAAGCAGATATAGCGAATGAGATGGTTCAGACCTACGGCCATCAGTCTGTGGAGTTAACCAGGGAGGTTTTAATGGACATGAAGAAGACTAATCTGGTTCAGAGGTTGTCAAAGCCGAGCTCAGGACTCAAAGGTAAGACTAAGAAGACAAAAAGCGTCTCATAAAGGTCTAATAAATACATTTTATAATTCATAATAAAAAAAAAGAATGGATCAATGAATTATTAGTGAAATAATCAAGTCAACAACTCACACTGTCTCAACAAAAACTTAATGTTGTAAGTTTAACAAGGTTGGTATTTGTTTCAGGGCTTTTGTATTGGATTGCTTTAGATTGTGAATGTGTTTATGATTATGTATCATTTTTTTTAAGTAAGTGAACCTTATTAAAGTTGATTCTACTCTTTTTGTTTGATTAGATTATAACCCCTCTGAGTCAAATTTGTATTTCTTGTCTCAGTGAAACACTCTGTAGGTAAACATCCACCTGCATCATCTGAGAGAGTGAGTATGACTTAACACATCACAGTTTTCATTCAATAAATGTAGGGTGAAAAAATAAGTTCCATAAATGTCTGTTTATTTTAAATCCATCAGGAAGTATTTGTGACACTGCTTTATCAGAAGCTTTTGGAAACGCTGAAAGATTTCAGTCCTGGTGAGATGGAGAAATTCAAGCATCTTCTGCTGTACACTGAAATGAAGGAAGACCTCCCAAGAATCCCAAGACACCTGATGGAGACTGCAGACAGAGTTCAAACAGTGAAGCTGATGTTTGAGCTCTACGGCCAACAGTCTGAGGAGGTGATCAGGGAGGTTTTCAATAAGATGAACAGACGAGATCTGGTGCAGAGACTGTCAGACATCAGCTCAGGATCTGAAGGTAGGCTGTGGGAAAAAAAACAAAACATTATTTGAATATCAGAAATCTGATATGCAGATTGTGGTCTGTGTTATTTTAAACTAAATTCACACTACAAGGTTTTAGCCCTGATTTTCTAGTCACATACAGTTTTTAGAGATCCTCAAGAAACGGCCTCATGTGTTGGGTTCCCAACTATTGGGAAGAATAGTATTCTATCGATTAATTTCTTGATTAATCGATGAGTTGTTTGGTCCATAAAATGTCAGAAAATGTGGTCCCCAAAGCCCAAGATGATGTCCTCAGATGTCTTGTTTTGTCTACAACTCAAAGATATTTAGTTTACTGTCACAGAGAAGTAAAGAAACAAGAAAAATATTCACATTTAAGAAGCAGGAAGCAGAGAATATGTCTTATAAAAAAAATAATATCAAAGTGGTTTTGAAGAATTTAGTTACTCTGATTGGTTGTAGGTCCATCCCATCCAGAGGCAATTTGGTTGGTGTCTGTTGAGAACTCCTTGGAAATGTAATATTAACGAAGAGATTCGAGACTGATCAGATGTGTGAACTGGTCTGATGTCTAGCAGAGCTATGCAGAATATAGTGTTATACCAATAAAATATAAAAAGTTACCATATAAGTTTATATATCAACATAACATCATTTTAAGAAAGTCATATGTGTCTTTACAAGGTCCATCAAGAAACCTGGAGCTTGAGGGTTGTGGAAGCATAATGGTAAGTTTACTTATTCATCTTTCTCTCTTCATGTGATGCTGTACAAAGACAGATTTCTGTCAGATTTTTCTTTTGGAAAATTGATCATGTTCTGCTGCAGGACTCCAGTGACTGGACTAAACTTAAACCTGAAGTGAACAGTACAGAAGCAGATGAGGCTCCAACTTACAGGTAAAAATAACATCATAAATACTGCGTTGCATTCGAACTATTGGAAAAAGTTTTTCTTGGGTCTTGGGATTTTTTTTACACCACACATGAACGTAAAGAAGATCTTAAATCTAGCAATAATTCCATTGTGCCTCTCACACAGCATTTTTGTGCATATAGAGAATCTAACTTGTTTTCTTTCCCACGACTCAGCCTTCAGTCTGCAGCAGGAAACTTTGAATGCAGTGTCTCTGGTTTGCGCTGGGTCTGTAAGGACAAGGTCAGTTTTAAGTACCAGTTTTGCTCTTGGGAGGAACCAATGGAGAGGATGGAAAGGATCAGCTACATGCCTGCAGGTCCCCTAATTGACATCACAGCAATCGTTGGGAAATTAGTTGAAGTGTACCTGCCACACTGGATCTGCACTGGTAAGCTGACATGAAGAAAACAGTAAAGATAGAATGTATGAACTTTTAGATTTGTGTTGATTAGTACAATGATTAATGCAATCCTTAACTTCTCACTGATTGTGTATTTTTATTTTGTGCAGATGACAACCCTAAAATATTAAACAGGTTTGCAGTCCTACACATCGATGACTGTGGAGATGTTGTGGAAAAAGCCTCAGAGGTCACATCGTCCCATGTCAAGTTATCCGAACCAGTTTTTTCTCCAAGAGCGGTCCTGATGAAAGCTGGCTTTCCTGTGAAAATAAGCTGTGATGTGTTAATATACTATCAACCCAACGCACCATTCCTCAAACTCCATGTTTACCTGATCCCACATGATCCTGCTCTGCAACAGGTTATTGAATATATTACGCTCACACATAACATTAAGAAATAAAATGATACCAAAGCCTACAATGGAGTATTTGGGCCAGTATTGCAAAAGAAAAAAAAGTTAAAACACAAGAATAATGTCTTAATATATTGCGAGAAAGTTATGAAATAAAAATGTTGATTTTTTTCTCAACTTTTCTCTTAAAATATTTGACACAATTCCTCTTGAATATTCTCAAAAACTATTTTTTTAATCGTTGCTTTGATAGTTTTTATTGAAAATACTGTGTTTTTACTGAATGTACCTCGAAACACAGATGACACTGTTTGCTACTGTAACCGTAAGAGCTTTGTGCTTATATTGAATTTTTTCCCCCAGGCAGTGGACAAGAAGAAATTCTCCAAAGGATTTGAACCAATCCAAAAGCCACGCCCAGACATTTACCTGAAAATGCTGCAGGGTTTTAACCTCAGAGCAGACATGGACACAGCTAAAATTCTCCCAGAGGTAAAAGTTGCACTGTCAGTCTACAAATCAGTGTACGTAATGAATTGTGGTTCATATTTGAATTAAAACAGCTAAATTGAAGTTGGATTGTTTTTTAGATGTTTCACACTGTGACACACTGTAATTTCTCTAAAAGATAAAACTAGAAATTTGAAGGTACAGTGACTAGGATGTGCCAATACAGCCATGTGAGCACCAACTGGGCTTTCAACATGGATGTTAAGTTTTTAACTTAACATGTTAATGTTAATGTTAATGACAGACATCCGGTTTTCTCCTCTTTTCAACCACCGTTAAGTGTGGTTACAACATCAACATGTCACAAAACTTGAAGCTGTGTCATTATTTTAATCATTATTAGTTAGTTGAAAGAGATGTTATTGATTATTGTGAAGGTATTTCTTTAAAGATGCATTGCACTGGTACTCAAGTACTAGGCACAGTGTTGGTACAAATGAAGACATGATTTCGTAAGATTTTTAAAACACATTTGAACATTTTCTGGATGTAGTTTTATTTGCTCATTTCTACTGTAAACTGCTTTTCTGATGCTCTTGTGATAATGAACGTAACACACAACAAACAACAAAAAACAGAAAGGAAAACTTGTTCTCTGGCAATGTGAAAAAGTTGCACACTTACAATATTTTTAGCAGGTTTACTCACGCTTTAAGAAGCCACTACACTGTACATGTCTATTATGGTTTAAAAGTGGCACAAATATAAATACATCCAAATTTCTTGAATGTCAGTATTACAAATCCCATTGAAATATGGTCTAAATGTGAGTGTTTAATTTTCTTCAAATAGTCAGTGAAAAAATTTCACTTTCAAACCTGTTTTGAACATCTCTCCGCCAGTAACCATTGCTGTTTAAACGTCTTCTCATTGGAAATCTGCTCTCTGGGAGGGGAGCAAACACTACCATAACTAACTGTCTAACTAACTAACTTTCTATCACTTGTATGTTTTACACAGAAAATAACCCTCAGATATGATAGCCAAGACCCAAATTTCTATGAAGTGTTCATTGAGAAGCCAGGGAGGAACTTCTACCTTAACCTCTCACACATTAGTAAGAGTGGACGACGGTATGAACAAGTCTGGACCTGTGAAATTCGCAAAGGTTGGTGGCTGTTAAATAATATTATCTAGACTATATGAAAACGTTAATGCATTCTTTCTTGTGCTTAAAGTATTAGCTTAAATAGACACAACAAAATATAACTACAGTTTGTAATAATGGTACTTGCATTCGCTCTACTAAGCTTACCTCACAAAAGGCACCACAGGCCTGTTTCTACAACAATATTTGTTGTAAGCAAGGTAACTTCGGGATTAACTCTTAGTTTCCAGGGCTACAATTAGGCTAAATCATTCTGCACACTTAACCATAAGTAAACATCTAAGCAACATTAAGGTAATAGAATTCACAAATGCAATTCTAGTCAGATCTACAAGAGCCCTAATAATGGGGCAGTTATATTATAAACCTACACACAGTTGAAGATTTTTTGCAACTGTATTTTAGCCTGGATTATATGTTTAATTTCTATTTGTCTAAACCGCGACGTCCCATTGGTTGATTTTCTTGAAGGACATTGGGCTAATCCAATGAAATCTCTCAGCCCTCCTCTTTTTTTTTTGGGACTGAACCAATATATAGTACGACAGCGGCCCCACCCCTCTCCTCCCTGCGCTGTCTCCTGTAACGTCTGCTAGTTTCAAAGTGTTAAGCGCGAGGAGTGACAACATGGAGCAACCAAAGAGAAAGAAATTGGGTGTGGAGAAGTTGCGTGCTATGAGAAGAATCTCACTGTAGATGCTGCAAAATGAGCTAAAATCACAGACATGTTCGCTGGAGGGGCTGCTGTAGCCTCCACGTCCTCTGTGACAGCAATGATCCAGCAACAGCAGGTTGAAGTAGCATAGTAGTTTGAATCGCAACCCTCTATGCTGTGGTTAAACATGTGTTAAACAACAGATTAAACTGCTAAATGATAAGTTAAAGCTTTGCAATTTAAGCATTACTAAAATAAGTGTAAAAAAAAGTATAAAAGTATTATTAGCAAAAGGTATGCCCACATTGAACAAGAGTAAGACAGTGTCAAATGCTTTTAAGACATAGTTGCTTTGCATGAGTTCATAAAGCAGCCCTGTCTTTAGCCTGATATAACAGTGTTAAAGCTTTTTAAAGGAGGGAGCACCTTTAACCTGAAGAATTAGAATTGAGCTGCTATATCAGGGAAATTCAGAAAATACATATTTGAGATGATTTCAATCAAAAGGATAAAAGAATCAATTGAACTACACAGAGCAGACAAAAGTGGTTCAGTTAACAAAAGACGCTAAACTTCTGCGATTTAGGATGTTGATGATACATTATGCTTGAAATAGAGAAGGAGTTAGAACTATGTGTTGAGTAAATTTATTTATTTGCTTTCCACAATGGTTATTTGATAGACTTCTAAAGTAATAATAAACTGTAAATTTCGAATAAGCCTAAAGGCAAAAAGTTGTGGGGTTTTTTTCGGTTGTGCTCCGCTAATTATGAGGGGCCGGTCTAAGCCAAAAATGCCAGGGCCGATTTTTTGTCCCAGTCCACCCCTGGTGTGTGGTGCCCATAACTACGACTGTCTCTTATGAATAAAGTATAAATGATTGAAAGTGCCTCCCTGCAGGAAGCCAATGTGTTACAGTATCAGAGCAAAGGCAATGAAAAACATCTTATGTTCTTCCCTTATTCTATTGAGCTAAAATGTCTTTTTTCAACTTTTGTTCTATATTTATTTTGTTCTTTTCTGCATTTTATTTCAGATGACTATCAAAACTCAGCTTGTTTAGAAGGTAAGATGTTGCATATGAAGTTTTTCAAATGTTGCCTCTTTTTTATTTTTTTGACTGTAGAAATGAGTGAGGGATCTTTAACTACAGGCTTTTAGCTTTGTCTGGTGCTGTTTATGTATTGCTCATTGTTAAATAAACAAAAAAATAGACTAAGATCAGCTATTGTCTAGATGGCAGACATTTATTTGAAGGATACACGAGTTGGACCTTTTTTCAATGGGGTCCTCAACACAAATTTATACAAATTACATTTTTATTTTTTTACAATTTTATTTAGATTCTTCAATACATACAAGTCAGGACAAACAACGACATTCTTGACGACAGAACAAAACAAAAACAATAAAGGCCAAGCCAAAAATAAAATAAAAAATAAAACAAAACCCAACTAATACACACCACAATTGCTCCACATATGCAACACATAGGTTCAATATCAGTGTCGTCATTTAAACCTTCAATACAGATATACAGCCAAATATCATTCCTCTTTATAGGACACCCTCATCTCAAGAGGAAAATAAAAATTAAAAATTAATAAATTGGTTAATTAATATAAAATCAAAAGACTGAAATAAATAAAAAATCATGTCACCCCCAAAATATTCGGGCTAAGTACTCAATGCCTGTAATACTTCCGCCCATATGATTTCAAATTGAGTTGATTGATTCTTTTCCATGGCGATGGTTTTTTCCATGTTCAAATAATAACACATTTCTCTTTTCCAGTGTAATAATGGGGGAGGGTGTGTGGATTTCCAATGTTTAAGGATCAGTTTCTTTAATATGATTGATGAAAAAAGAATAATCCAACCCAGTGGGTACCTCACTGTGTCCTGCGACATATCTTGGAGCATGCAAACTGATGGTCTGAAGTTAAATCTGACCTTAAATATGTCTGAAAGCCAATTGTCTATATTAACCCAGATCCTCTGAATTTTGCTGCAGTCCCAAAATGTGTGGATTAATGAATCTGAAGTTCCTAAGTTAAAGCAGTTTCCTGATAGGTGTGGATTGTATTTATACATTTTATCCCTTGTGCAGTAGGTTCTATACATTATCTTATATTGAATCAAACGTAGATTCTCGTCAACAGTAATATCTCTTGTTAAATTCCAACAATCCCTCCATCCTACATCAGTATCCTCTCGTAATAAATCTTGGTTCCACAAATGTATTCTTGACTGTAACAAGTTATCTACAGAATACGATTTCTGTAAGAGTCTGTAGAATTTACCTGGTAAATGATCACCTGATTCTGATCAAATACAACATCTTCTAAATTACTCTGCTGTCCGAATGACTGTAAATCCAAAGTTTGAAATACGCTTCTGAGTGGCATATACCTAAGAAATTCTCCATTAGACAAACCAAATTTCTGTTGCAGATCAGCCCATGAATTGAGTTTGTTTCTGTGCATTAAATAATTCATAGTTTCTATAGTGCTATCTCTCCATATAGACCAGCTTAGTGGTAAGGAAGTTTTTTTGGGGACTGGTATTGCCTCACTCAGAATACCTTTCATTTTTCTCCATGTTGTTGCTAAAGTTGTTACTATAAAGTTAACAGAGCTGTTTTTATCATTTGAAAATATATACGACAAAAGGTTCTGAGGATAAACTTGTGTATTTTCCACTTGGACCCACTGCTCTTGTATTGTGTTTTTGACTATATGGCGTAAGTAAAATGCTTGAGAAGTAAGATGATATAGTTCTAAGTCCGGGAAGTTAAATCCCTCTTCCAACTTTGGAAGATGTAGAGCTTTCCTTTTAATTCTATGTTTTTTTCTCCCCCCATATAAAGTCTGTAATAAGAGAATATGCTTTATTGAAAAATATTTCTTATTTCGCCCTCCGGTGAGCTCACCACTCGCCGGAGGGTTCAGAAGGGGCCGGTGCATTGTGATTTGGGTGGCAGTCGTGGGCGGGGGCCCCGGCGACCCAATCCCTGGACGGTGACTCTAGCCATGGGGACATGGAATGTCACCTCGCTGGGGGGGAAAGAGCCTGAGCTGGTGCGGGAGGTTGAGCGGTACCGGCTAGAAATAGTCGGTCTCACCTCCACGCACAGTCTGGGCTCTGGAACCCAACTCCTTGAGAGAGGCTGGACTCTCTTCTACTCTGGAGTTGCCCGCGGTGAGAGGCGGCAAGCTGGTGTGGGCTTGCTTATAGCTCCTCAGCTCAGCCGCCATGTGTTGGAGTTTACCCCAGTGAACGAGAGGGTCGCTTCACCTGCGCCTCCGGGTCCGGGATAGGTCTCTCACTGTTGTCTCAGCTTATGGGCCGAACAGCAGTGTAGAGTACCCGGCCTTCTTGGAGTCCCTGGGAGGGGTACTGGAGAGTGCTCCAACCGGGGACTCCGTTGTTTTACTGGGGGACTGCAACGCTCACGTGGGCAGCGACAGTGTTACCTGGAGGGGTGTGATTGGGAGGAACAGCCTCCCTGATCTGAACCCGAGTGGTGTTTTGTTACTGGACTTCTGTGCTAGTCACAGTTTGTCCATAAC
>CAEMYA010000169.1:2115064-2132767 GCA_903131615.1 Diplodus sargus | reverse complement strand
ACCTTCTTGGTCTTCTCCACAGACTGTTGGCCGTAGGCCTGCATCATACAAAGCACTATGGTCTTCATATCTGTTGTTCCAAGCATTATCAGTGGGTTTCTTTCTGCCTTTGCACGGAACGACAGTAAGGATCCATACCGTTCGCGGAAGGAAAGTGGAGACAGTATATCCCGGAACTTCTTAAGCTCTGCGTCACTCAAATATTTCAGCGTTTCCAAAAGCTGCTCGACAACAGACTCCATCATTTCCACCTGGCAAATTCAAAGGAACTGTTGTGAGATAAAAGGCCAAATTCTAAGCATGGATTATTACAGATATTTTTCTTTTTCTAATCTCACCACTGTCTGTGTTTTAGAAATGTGGCTGTGGTAAGAGAGCGTCAGCCACCTTTTGTTTTTGTTTTTAGATAAAGATATAGATATAACACATATTCTTAACACTATTTTGAAATAAAATTCATGTGCCAATTACACATCTGTGAGTAAATTAGTTACTGAGTAGTTATTATAATTATTAAAGATTCTTGTTTATATCATCAGGTATAATATGTAGGATGAAGATGTTTGATCTTCATCCCGTGGATAAAAGCTGCACTGTGTGTGGTCTGCGTGATGTGGCATACTCACTCTCTGGATCAGTGATGGCCGCTGTTTCTCTAAGGAGAGATGAAATTTAAAAAACACATATTAGAAATCTCACATCAGATCTTGATAACGAAGTATTCAAGTTGAAAATCTTTACTGATGTTCGTTGTATAAACTGTTGAGAACAAAGTCAAACCAAATTCATCGATCCATTGAGGGCTGGATTTAAAATCACACCGAAAATGAAAGTAAAAAATGTGCATGAATTTTATCACGGCAACTCATAATGTGACTCAGTGTGTATGGCCCCTTTATGCCTGTTTGTTAGCATTGGGTGCACCCATACATAATGTCCCTTAGGTGCTCAACTGTATTTAGGTCAGCTGAACGAGAAGGCCAATCAGTGACATCAATGCCTTCGTCATCCAGGTACTGCCTACATACTGGTGGCAGGCATTGTCCTGCACCAGGAGGAACAAGGGCCCACTGCATTAGTGTAAGGTCTGACAATTGCTCTGAGGATTTCATTCTGGTACGTACCAGCAGTCAGGGTACTGTTGGCTATGACATGGAGGTCTGTGCGACCAAGGATATGCCTCCCCAGAGCATCAGTGACCCACTGCCAAACCAGTCATGCTGGATGATGTTACAGGCCGCATAATGTTCACCACGGCCTCTCCAGACTGTTTCACGCCTGTCAAATGTACTCAGTGTGAACCTGCTCTAATCTGTGAAGAGCATGGGGCGCCAATGGTGGACCTGCCAAGCTGGTCCTCATACCACCTATATGGAGTATGAAGTCCTCTGGTGGTACCTGTGCGCAGCAACATGCAGCTTGATTGGCATTCACAAGAGAACACCAGAATTGGCAGGTCCGCCATTGTACAACAAGATTTTCAACTTGAATAAGTCGTTTATGAAGATCTGATGTGTGATTTCTGTCTTCTCTGCATTACCTTCAGTGTCCATCAATCTCTGCACCAGATCGGTCCTGTCCATCTTCTTTAAAACACTTTTGGTCAACTCCAAACACTCTTGGCGGTACGTCTCCACCATCAGCTCCACGACATCAGGTGTCTTTGTCATTTCGAGCTGCGTCCTTGAGAAGAGTGGGAAACCTTTCTCCAGTTCGATGAGTGACTTGAATTTTTCAAGCTCCTCAGAACTCAAATCAGTCAATGTTTCACAAAGCCTCTTAGTTGATAATTTGATTGTTTCTTTTTTTTCAAACGGCTTTCTTGATCGAGCAGGTGGAGGGGGACGAGAGTGAGGGGGAGTGTGCAGCGAGGAACAATCCATGGAACATAGGTTGTCCTCTCTACCAACTGACCAAAACCGCGCCCCAGTTGATATTGTTTCTACCTGGAAATTTAAAAGGACATATCATCATATCAGTTTATGCAGCACAGGGTGTGTTGGTATTATATAAATGCCAGTTATTGACATTTGGCATTAGATTTTATTTGATTTAAAACATTAGATAATATCTGTTCTGTTGAGGCAGGATGGGTCACTGAAAGCTTTACAATGTAAATACTGTTGTGGGCGTTCATCTCTCCAGTAGAGTTCCAGACAATTTGTAGTAATATTGTCTTCTTTTTAGTAAACTCTGTGTACACACACAATGTTCTCAATGCTCGTGTTCATGAGTAGAGACCCTGGTGATACTACGAGCAAAGATTCATGTTGTGTCTAGCCTTCTTAGTGTTTTTTAAAATTAGCGATTTTAATGCTAGGGTAAAAGTGCCCGTGTACCCCATAGAAAATTAGCTTGCCCAAAAACGAAACTACGGTAAATCTTAAAAGTGCCTCTTTCGTCGCAATTATGCTTTTACATGAAGGTTTGACTCATATTCAATCGCAAATAAAGCCTCGGTTGCTTTTTGGCTAGAGTTTCACTTTAAAGCCCACATGTCAATCACAAGCAACAAACTCTGCTTATCCAAGAAGAAATGATGCTCTACCGGGCAGACTGCTCTTTTAGGTTAGTTTATGGAAAATGAGATCCATGTGAGTTTTCCTTTAGTATCAAGCTACAAAAAAGCTGTAGCAGGAAATGTTTGAGTTAATTTGCTGTGATCGCAGGTCCTGTAATGTGACTGTTGCACAAATTGTGATGTCGACGCCAAAACAGTTTATTGTGCCGTTTTTAAACTTTACCTTGCTTAAAATTTGATCTTCAGTTGTATTCACCATTTGAGCCTCTAAACAGTGATCATAAAAGAGACATAATCTAAGCTATCCACACTATAATTAGAATGATTTATTTAACTAAGATTTACTCACTTCAGCATCCATTCTCTTGAGGTTGTATATCAGTCGAGGCTGATTTTCAATCAGGATTTCATAGCAGATATCTTTTCCTTGAACTCCACTGGATTTCAGTGGCCCACTGATGAGCTCCCTCATCTTCTCCTCAGCAGTGGGCAGAGTCATGATCTTATCATAACTCTCTTGTTGGATGACATTTTGGTGGAGGAGCTCATCCAAAATGCGTTCAACATCGCTCACGCTCTTGATCAGCTCAGATTGATGTTTATCCACAAAGTGTTCATCTGAGGAAAAAAGGTAAAAATTAATCTGCAATGACTGATTGGACTCGAAGAGAACATGAAGCCTATTAATGTACTGGTTTCATTATAAGAGGCTATCTCACTTGTAATTTCTATATCAAAGTGAGGACCGACAATTTAAAAGGATTCAGTAATACTACGCAGCATTTATCTGCGGCCACTGTTCCTTTCAAGAACGTGAAATCTTTTTAGAACAGACTCAAGTTCAGCCTGTTTTAAATTTCCAACCATGAAGTTAATTAAGAAGTAAGTTTATCATCAAATTTTGGGTTTCCAGACATTCTGATCAGTGACTGACAGACAGAGTACAAAGCATCTACAGAAGAGACGTCATACTACCTGTACACCTACCGTCTGACTTGGTATCTAGACCAGGTGCTACAGTTGAGGGACCTGCAGCTGAAACAAAGTTAGGGAAAATTAAAACTGTTTTAAAATGGATACAATGGATTTACGATGAAACATGACTGACTGACCTTGGAAATAAGTTTTACAGTCAGATTCTCTGTTTAAATCTGGCTTGTTGTCAACAACCTGAGCTCAGTGAGTAACAGACAGTGAGATGACTGAATATATATAATACCTGTGCACCTACCTTCTGCCATTGTGTTTACATCAGTCGCTGCTGCTGAGGATCAGGCAGCTGCAAAGAATTTAAGAAAAAATTTAGACTTCAACATAATGTGTTGCTCTGTATTTTTCGCATACCTCTATTGTCTCATATACATACAAATGAGTCCAAATAACACAAATATTTCACTTCGAGTGATATGAAAGAAAAAAGCAGAAAATCCACACAGTTAAGAAGCTTAAACAAGAGAATATTTGGCACTTCTGCTAATTATTATAGTAGTTCATAATCAATTAATTAACAGCTTAACAGCCCAGGAAGGAAAAAAAATAAAAACAAGTTATTTAATTTTTTCACATACAGAGTCTCCTGGAAACCTTCAATAGACAGGACAGCTCTGTGCTGCTGCTACGTTCTCATCAATGCTAGGCTAATTAAATTAGCATGGCCGTTAAACCTTCTCTCACACACACACACACACACACCCTATTAACGTCAACTGTCGTCAATAACAACTCAACCGTCGTGTTAATCCACTTTATAAAACTAGCTAACCGTTAGCTCGCACCGTCAGTTAGAATTAAGAACGTTAGCAAAGTGTTAGCTAACCCTAATTAAAAAACGTCTCATTAGTGTCAGACTGCTGTGAAGACGAAGTAGAGCCCTGATAGTCCAAGTAATAAAACTCAGGCTAATGTTATGATTTATTACCTTATAGTAAGTTCATTCTTTCGTCCACTTTTGTTAAACTGAAGAAAACCGTTCAACGTTTTAATTAAAAACAGTTCAACCGTGAAGCAGCTCTGCTCTCCGGTGTTAACGGCAAGTCTTCAAGCTGGACTGGAAATACAACTCACCTGGTGTCTCTCTCTCTCTTCCTCCGTCTGTATGTCGGTGTCTGTTTCAGTATCTCTGAAGATTTGAAAGCAGAATAAGTTCAATAAATCCAGACACATCTTCTACCTTTAGCTCGTTCAGCAGCCTGAGGAGGAGGATGAACTTGTCTCCTCCTGTCTGAAGTGATCAGTTGACAGTTATGTGTCATCCTCTCATCGAAGCAACGCCCATTTTTACTGGATATGGTCAAACCTGTCTGACACAGTCCACTTAATACATAATATTATAAATAAAGGTGCAGTTCATCCAAATCAGTTCAGCAGAGTATTTGATCTTAGAGACATGGATCCTGCCAAAATAAGACTAAAATCAAAAGCCTTTACACTGTCCTTGGAACAACAATTGGAAGAAGTGTTCAAACAAAATAATATAAATAACGTATCTGATGTGGATACTATTTTATTTCTATCGTTATCTTTATCTCTTGTTTCCATTAATGCTATATTTCTATTTCTACTTTGCATGAAGCATCTGCAACAAAAACAATTTTCCCCTGGGGATTAATAAGGTATTCTGATTCTGATTTACATAGAAACCTGAACATGCGCTTATTAATACAACTCTCATAATGTGCAAAATGTTACATACACAAAGCAACTTTATGACAACCCCAGATATTTTCAGTGCTGTTTGTAATAATAACACTGCTTTGTAAATCACCGAAATATATGAACTTAAAATCTGGCAATGAACTGCTGCGATGTGCACAATTATCCAAAACAATCCTGACTGTTTACCTTAAATTCACACTGAAGACCATCTATGTATTTAATTATCTTTTATATAAATATTATATTATTTTGTTTACTCCCACTCAGCACGTCTGGTTGTATTCTGTTTTTGTACAATTGTTGAAGCGCCTTGTTTTGTAATTATCTTGTTACCTTTTCTTTTTTTTTTAGATGTTTTATACTACTGAAACAGAATATATATCTTTTCATTCAGGCTGTGTTTGTATTCACTCCTCAAAAACCTGAAGTCCAGTTTCAAACAATATAAAAGAAAAAAGCAACTTTTCATTACAGGCATATCAAACAGATCTGTCGCGTTGAAACCTTAGACACTTGTGGTTAAAGGAGGTGAGATGATCACATTGAAAAAAAAGCACACATGATTTCTAATCTATCACACTATACTTACTGCACATGCTATTTTTAAAGACACATACTCAAAAGTCAAGAGCCACACTATTTATTTCAAATTTGAAAAGTAGACAACACACCACTTTTTTTTCTCGGGCAGCATAAAAGTAATTAAACAAGATAATAACAATCACAAGATAAAAACAATCTTTTTTTTTGCATTATTGGCATCATGAAAGTGGCTAAAAACACTAATTTCATTTGTTACTTGGATAAAAACATGACAGTTTTGGTAAGACGCCGTCTCCGACATGATTAATTAGATTTGCTGATTTTGGTTTTAAACCTTACGTAAACTCTTATCTAATCAAAATAAAGTATTTAAATGAGCTTCACCGATCAGGACATTGAAGGCAACACACACCGTATACATTTTAACTAATTTAACAGTAAAATTGAGGGGCACAGCTCTGATTAAACATTAAAAAACAGTGGAAAAAACAAATGTCAAAAGCAATTTTTGTAAAGAAAACCCCCACAGACAGCATTAACATAAAGTGTGACACTGTTAAGTTTAAAAACATGTTGTGTATTCACTAATTTTTCTTGAGGTCCTCAATGAGAAATGTCTGTATTTCCACCAGGATTTCGTAGAAGATCTCTTTGGCTTGAGCAGTATTCAGGTCGTCAAAGAGCTCCCTCATCTGCTCCTGAGAGGGTTTCATAGGCCTGATTTTATCATAAGTCTCCTGGTCGATGACTTTCCTGGCGAGGAGCTCATCCAAAATTTGGGAAACGTTTTTTACCCTCTGAATCAGCTGCTTTCTGTACGTCTCCACAAATTGCGCTCCTGAGGAAAGAGGGTAAAAGTGACTGCCTGGATTTGAAGATATAATGAACCCAAGTTACTCCTGGCTCCAAAGCACAGGTGACTGAAATAAATCAAAAGTGAACTGCAGTGTAAGGGGATCAAATAAAACACAAACAAGTCTCATACAGCAGTAATGAAGAGGAACCGTTCATTTCATTTGTTTTCCCAAGATAACGGGATAATTTTTTTGAGATCTTGAGATAACGAAACTTTGTTTTCCCGTGATAACGATAGAATTAATTTGAGATCAAAACGGTAGTGTATATTAAATCATGTCATTAAAACAGTAGTAAAGTAACAGGCTACAGTTAAAACAAGTAGTCTGTTGTCAATAACAGTAATAACAAAGAAGAAGAAAACAACAAACAACAAATATGTGTGTCAGCTGATATGTGTGTCACTCTGGCAGGCACTCTCTCTCACACACACACACACACACACACACACACACACACACACACACACACACCAGAATGTATGTCACTGTGCAAAACAAGAATATTCCGGCAGCGCAATCTAAGTCAGCCTGATGTCGTCGTCAACTACACAGCTGACCAGCTATGTAGTTAATGACGACATCAGGCTCCGTCTTTTTAGATTACGCACACTAATGTGTATATTATCTGTAATAGCAAGGCATACTGCTATTTCAGCCGGTGTCAGGCGTAGATTGAATAGATATGTGACCCAGTGATCGATATGATCCTGCACCTCTGACATTGCTACACTGAATGATGTTTCCTGCAATGATTTAATATACTATACTATCGTTTTGTTTTCTCAAGATCTCAAATTAATTATATCGTTATCTCGGGTAAACAAATTAAATTAACTCGTTATCACGGGAAAAATGGAGGAAATAAAATGTATGAATGCATGGCCGTTTAGGGCTTCTGTAGGTTTCATATTTTATTAAGTTTTTCTGATGACATCTGGGGAAAAACACTTGCTGGCTTTCCGGCTAAGAGTGAGATGAGAAGAAAGATACTACAAGAATATCTCTAGAAATTGCTAAATGCTAAGCTAGGAGACAGCTCGCAAAGTTAGCAAGAATGCTGGAAATATGGGACGACAAACGAATATGATATAACGTGTTAATTTGTGGGTTTTAGGGCCCTGACACACCAGGCTGACGGCCGGCCATCTGTCAGTGACGGGGACGTCGGTGAGCAGCGGTGTGTCGGCACCATTGGCACAACTCAACACAACTTGTCACCAGGCGACTGAAGTGGCAAAATTAGCAAGAGTGGTGTGAAAATGATTTATCATAACAACAGTTTTTATATACACAGTCTCAAGTCTTCAGCTTCCAATTTACCTCACGGTGTATTCGAGTGCAGCTTCTCGGCCGAGACACAAGCGACATGAGCCAATACAACGATGTCTACTTCTGACGCCGCTAGTTTTTGACGTCGCTTTGACATGTGTGGGCCGTTAGAGGTGCTGGTAGCCCGATTTCTTTAACTTTGCACAGAGACAGTCTGCCTGTTTCCTCTTGCCTCACATCTTAATGTTAAGCTAACTGTCTCCTCTTCTTCTCATCTAAGTATAAGACAGAAGGAAAAAAGTAAATTTCCCTAAAATGTCAAACTCTTCATCTAAATTCAATAATACCATGCAGCACATATCAGCGGCCACTGTTTCTCTCATTACAATTGAGCCTGTACTATATTTAGGAACACAGACTTATTTCTACCTGTGAACTTACCTTCTGCCTTGGGAGTCACCTGGTCGGTTCCAGCTGAGGCTCCTGCAGCTGACACAAAAGGAAGGAAAATAAAATTGCTTAACAAAGGACTGGACTTAGACTAGTTTATTTACACACAACAAACAACATGCTTTTTTATAATAGATGGCTAGTATGGACACAGATTTTGTTTCTCCAAAGTTCAGGCTGCACTTCAACTTCCACTGATAATACTTGTGATATTCTATTTTATATTTGTGACCAAATAATAACAATAACATCCTGTCATAGTGCCCATTTGTTCCTACCGCAGGTGTAAATCAATTTATAGGCCTATTGTTAGAAAAGGCCAAAGAAATTTGGCGCACTAGTCTGAACTTAAAGGCAGCGTGATGGTGTTTGTGACATCGACTCAAAATAAAGTAGTGATGAAGAATCATGTCACTGAATGTGGTGCAAGCCATAAAATCTATCTATGTGTTATTTTGTACTTTTTATGCTCAGGTATTTCTTTGATATTGTTGTTTTGACACTAAATCTGTTGCACCTTCTTGTGCTGCTTTTACGTTCTGGTGAGCTGAAGACAGTTTTTCTGGTGGAAAATAGATTTTCTTTTTTATTGTGTTCTTCTATTCTACTCTGGAAAGATAAATTATTTGGAGAGAGATGAAGCTTAATGTGAAATTCAGCAACAATGTAACTCGTCACAGCTAATGTGCTATCTATAATGTCTTGTGGTAAAAACAAAACAACCGATACAACTCACATTTACTGGAACCAGCTTTCGAGGTCAGTTCCTTCGTCTCTTCGACTGCAGAAATAGGAAGACAGCGTTAGATTGTGATTGAAAAAAATTGCAGATTCTGCAGGTCCTGAAAAACAGAATTAACTTAGCATTTTTACACTTGTGGTTCCCTCATGTCAAAGTCAGTGTTTTTGCCTGAATGGGTTTAATAGATTAATAGATATTCAGATTTTGTTTAATGATATAAAAAATATGTCAGTAAATACTGTTCATGTAACAACCTGAAGTGAATCTGTGATGTTTCCTCCAGTGGATTACAGATACAGTACTTGTACTTTCTTATTTAGTTTCTCTCTTAACTGCATCTATAAACCACCTCTGAGTTCTTTTGTTTTGTGAAGTGATTATAGTGCGGGGACTTGGACTTGGACCTTGACTGTGGCAGCTCCCATCCCATTTAAAGTCCTGTTCCACCAGTTATCCAGTTATGTTATCTGCCCTGTGCGGAGTACACTTTGCATAACACAATGCACAACTGATATTGAGAGAGTAATGTAACCGTTGGTATTGCACATGAAATTGACAGCAGTAATGCACATAGGTGACAAACAGCAATCAATACTGCACACCTGGAGCTGGTGGTTTTCTCCATAACGTTTTTGAATGCCTTAAAAACGTCCTCTCCGCACGTGCGTTCTTTCATGGGCAGTAATGTTAATAGCTCCTCTTTTGCAGTCATATCTGTAAACACCATCCGGATAAAAATGCACAGCTGGGCTGTATCGCTGGTGTCTGTAGACTCGTCTAATTGCAGTGAGAAACACTCTCAGTCTGCAATGTTTCTCCGAAGCTGCTGTGTCAAATCCTCGGCCATTACTTCACAGCTGTGTGTGTAACTGTACTTCTTGACAGCTGAAGAGCTTTGATTGATTATAATATTTCTAGTTTGTTTTTAAAATCGTGAAACAAGGAGTCAGCTGCCTCAAGGAAGGCCTCTTTTATCATTTCTCCCTCTTGGAAGGACTCTTAATGCTTAATAATAGAGTGAGACACCCGTAACGATGGAGCCTTTGCTTGTGAATTCCTCTGAGTGAAAATTGACTGTTGTCCAATTAACTGTGATTTTAGTTTCCTCATCTTTCTCCTCCTCAGCTCGCTTTTGTTTGTTGTACTTTTTATGAACAGTTCGAAAGTGCCTCTCAACATTCCCCTTCTTCGGAATAGCGATGGTAGTTTGACAAATGCACATTTTTTATATCCCTTCTTTTGTTGATATCAATTGAAGCCACTACCACTTAGCTTGCTTGTGCTTTGCAGTACCTAGCGAGTTTGCGCATGCATGGTGACCCGTGACATGTAACCCTACAAGAAGAGATCTCAGACTGGCCGTCCTGTACGTCAGTCAGGCTGCATGGACTCGACTTGGCCTTTCGGAGATTCATTCATTCATTCATTTTCCTACCGCTTAATCTAAAAAAAAAAAAAAATGCGTTCTACCCGCACTACCTTTGTGATCTACCGGTCGATCACGATTGAGGTATTGGGGACCCTGTTGTAGAGCGCCCTCTGGTGGACAAACTATGCAATGGCAACACTCATAACATGGTTGAAGGGTGTATCGCCCGTTTTCATTTTATATTTCAAATATTGAATTATCGGCTATTATAAATGGTCATACCAACCTAATATTATCCAGCATGTTGTTTGCCCCACACATTACTATTGAAGCGTTGATCTGTTTGCACTGTTAAGGGCGGCCCAACGGTGTGAGATTTTCAGGGTACAGTTTCTGTCTCAGAAATTATCACAGTTGCCCAGTATTACGCAGTTGTTGACTTGGGCAGAACTATTGCAAAAAGTAAAAAAATAAATAAAAAATGTGAAAAAATCTGATTTTGAGGCTGCTTTACAGTAAACTGCTCTAATTGTGTTAATACTTGTCTTTACCCACATTACTGATGATTATTTCCCCCCTCCACCTGACAGTACAACCACAGCTCAAGTCTCAGCCTGTGGGAAACACTGATCCACCGAGCAACTGAGTGACATTGCTGGAGGCATTATGCAGATTATACGTACAGCTTCCTCTGGAGCCACAAGAGCTTTACACTACTTTTATCACTCCACAAGACCTGTAAACACACTTTAAACGTGTAAAAAAAATTGTTGGAGCTGCCCTTTAGGGGTGAACAGCCTCGAGGAAACAACAGGGGGCGCTCTCGACGCACAGATGCAAGGGATCTGCCAACTACATAAACTACGTAAAAGGACATTGTTTCGCTTCTTTCTTACAGTAAAATTGTATCAGTGAGCTGTTCTGTATTAAACAGACCTCAGAAATCATACAGGGTGTCAGCTGACTGCAGGTCCGAGGACTTCACCACATGGCTGCTCCAAAGTGAAAGTTAGAAAAAAAAGGAAGCGGGCTCGTTCAAATGATATTTTTACTTTGATTTTCCAACTTCACTAATATCTAAATGTACTGGAATGCCTTTACGATTTACACGGTCAAGTGTCCCATGACCCAAACCCTTTTCTCAAGAAAACCTGCACGGTGCATGAAGTTTCTGTACAAGTACAGCAGATTGTCACTTACCGAGGTCGGTTGCATCTATACCGCAGACACTCAGCAGCTCAAAAACTACTTCGAGAGCTTTGGTCTCACCATACTTTGTGACTATGACGTTTGTGACATCCAGAAAGTCTCTTCCTTCCACCCTGCTGGTTGGGATCCGAGGCTTAGCCTTGCGGTCTACGAGCGCTTGGCGGAACTTCTTAAAGTCAATTTCTGCCATGTTCTCCAGAAAGTCTTGTATCGCCATTTTGATGGTTTGGCCAGCCATTTTTCACCTACAGATCTCAGCCCGCCGTCCTCGTTAATGTAAAGTCCTTCTTTTGCCCCACCTTACTCTTCATGCAGAAGCACAATGCCTCCTCCCTCTGGGTGGAAACAAATCGAGGACGTCACATCATCAGATGCAGTGAAGGTGTTGGCGCCAAACAGGAAACAACCAGCTCACACATGCCTGGAACCAGCTGTGCTGCATGTTTCACCGAAACAGTATCAGGATATAAAGTCCTGCACTCTGTTCATCACACTTGCATGAATTTTACTAACATCACTCAAGAAAAACACACCAAAAATATGTCTTTTCAACACTTTTACTGACACAAAACATGCCCAGAGAGCCAGAGTGACAAAAGTTTTTTTTTCTTCTTTTTTTGTAGGTAGGTTCAATGTCATCCACAGAACTTCTTGCGAGTGAAAATGAAAGCATTTTAAATGTTTTTTTCTGCAGCAGGATTCATATCCTGACCTCAACCTCCATGAGGCATCTTTACCAGGTGAGCTATTTATCAGCTTTATTCAATTCCATGTTTTGGCCATCCAAACTTAATCAAGTAGAATAATGCTCCATGGTTCAATGACCAAGACGTTGTATAAAATAAAGCTGATAATAGCTCACCATGTAAAGTTCATGCCTTGTGAGGCCAGGTATGGGGTTTGCTGCATGGAGTGAAATTTGGCCATCATAAAAACTTTTTTTTTAACCACACTGTAGACGTCTGTGACTGAAGTTTAAAAGGCTGTCAAGATTAAACTCGGAAAAACTTTCATTTTGGACCAGTGAAATCTAACAAAATGTAGTTGTTGGAGCCATTTTAATGATGGTAGAATCATGGTAGTCCACTTAAATGTGGGACTAATTGTAACAGGTGTGGCACACAGTGAGGTTCTCTGTTTTTATTTTGAGAGATGTTCTTTTTTAGGGGTATAATGTGAAATAAATGAATTGACATATCAGACCATAATTTTTTGGCAACTTGACCATTTTTGAATTATTGTGAATTACAAAGAGCCGGGAAGCACGGCGTCTACACCAGAGCCACCCGCACATTACTGACGAAGAAATGCTGCATCAACAATAAGTCAAAGACTTCCTCTGTATGGAGTTTGTTACATTCAGTGATGATCCAAATCTGCTGTTTGTTGTCCAACAAAACAGATTGGGCTCGGAGAGCAGAACCAGAACTGACAGCAACTATGATCCAAGACAAGGACCTCTGGACCAGAACACGGAGCCAGAAACCAGAGGAGGACGGAACTGGAAAGGGTGGTCAGCTGGATGCGGTACGGACAGAGATTGAAATCCACAGAAGGCTACAGCTGCGCAGCGTCGGACAACGGAGGAAAGTTTCAAGGAAAAGGAGGTAAAGAGTGGCGCTACCATAAAAAGTAAGGAGGCGATTTACACTGACGCTCAAACTGAGAGGGGAGAGACCTTTGTCAAAAAGTGATCAGTGAAAATTACAGCAAAGTCATTGCTTTCTTAAAAACAGGGATTTAGAAAAACTCCGAAAATCTAAACTAATAAAGCTGCCATCTTCAAAGAGAGTTCGAGGGTTGATGTGCCAGCCTGGTTCTGAAGCCCAAATAAAAAGCAACTTCAGCATATATCAGGTGTTGATTACTGACACAAAAAGTGCACATACTCTGCTTGAGTTGTTACCTGTGAAATAAAAGTAAAAGCATGAAATTCAAAACTCAAAACTGTGAGTCCAAATGAATTTGCCCAGTGTCACAAAATGTGTAATATGTGCAAGTGATGGAGCTGCTGAAAATGTTGAAGGCAACATAGATGACAATGAAATCCAGACAATTGACAGTTTTGTAAACCCCTGAAATATATGAATGGAAAATCTGACAATGAACTGCTGAGATGTGCACAATTTTCCAAAATAACCCTGTTTACCTTTAATTCACACTGAAGACCATCTAAGCATTTAATTCATTTTAATATATAAATAATTATAGAATTTTGTTTTCTCCCACTCAGCACATGTCCATTATTGAAGTGCCTTGTTTGTAATTAATTAATTGATGCAATTACATTTAGGCATTAAGATGTTTTATACTATTGAAACAGTATATATATCTTTTCATTCAGGCTGTGTTTGTATTCACTCCTCAAACAACCTCCAGTTTCAAACAATATAAAAGAAAAATGCAGCTTTTCATTGCAGGTGTATCAGACAGATCTGCTCTTGTTGAAACCTTACAAACTTGTGGTTAAAAGAGATGACAAGATCAAATTAAATGTTTAAAAAAAAGAGCAGACATGATTTCTACTGTATGACATTATACTTGATGCATTTACTATTTTTAAAGACACTCAAAACTCACGAACCACACATTTTATTTCAGATTTGAAAAGTAGAAAACATTTTGAACAATCCACCAAAAGTAAACTTTTTTTATTGGGCAGCATAAAAATGAGTTATTAAGATAAACACAATCTTTTTTTGCATTACTGGCATCATGAAAGTGGCTAAAAAACACTAATTTCATTTGTTACTTGGATAAAAACATGACATTTTTGGTGAGACGCTTCAGTCGTCTATGAGATGATCAGGACACTGAAGGCACCACACACCTTAAACATTTTAACTAATTTAACAGTAAAATTAAGGGGCACAGCTCTGATGAAACATTAAAATGCAGTGGAAAATTTTACAATTTTTGTGAAGAAAACCCCCACAGACACAATATTAACATAACGTGTGACATTTTCATGTTTAAAAAACATATTGTGTTCAGGTAGACTGTATATATGGTCCAAAAATCCATTCCCTCACCATATTCACTAATTTTTCTTGAGGTCATCAAGGAGCCATTTCTCCTTTTCCTCAAGGATTTCGTAGAAGATGTCTTTGCAGGCTCGAGCAACATTCAGGGACTTGTAGAGCTCCCTCATCTGGTCCTGAGAGGTTTTCACAGCCCTGATATTATCATAAGTCTCCTGGTCGATGACTTTCTTGGTGAGGAGCAGATCCAAAATTTGTGGAATGGTTTTCACCCTCTGGATCAGCTGGACTTTATGCTTATCCACAAAGTGCTCTCCTGAGGAAAGAGGGAAAAAGTGACTGCCTGGATTTGAAGATATAATGAAGCCAAGTAACTCCTGGCTCCAAAGCACAGGTGACTGAAATAAATCAAAAGTGAGTGCAGTGTAAGGCGATCAAATAAAACACAAACATGAGTCATACAGCAGTAATGAAGAGGAACAGTGACCCATCAAGTTTTCATTATAATGCTTTAGGCAAAACAAACACATTTATTTTTAAATAACGGGTTTTGGATTTTAACTACATCTGAAAGAATAAGCTCTACATTTTACATATTTTCGAAATATTTATATATTTAAGCTCTGATGACATCTGGGGAAAAACACTTGCTGGCTTTCCGGCTAAGAATGAGATGAGAAGAAAGATACGACCAGAATATCTCTAGAAACTATATATTAAGCTAGGAGACAGCTTGAAAAGTTAGCAAGAACACTGGAAACATGGGACGACAAGTAGCCTGTCCGAAGTTTTAGCTTTTTGACGCGATCAAACAAACTTGTTAATTATAACGTGTTAATTTGTGGGTTTTAGGGCCCTGACACACCAGCCTGACGGTCGGCCATCTGTCAGTGACAGGGACGTCGGTGAGCAGCGGTATGTCCGGCACCATTGGCACAACTCAACACAACTTGTCACCAGGTGACTGAAGTGGCAAAATTAGCAAGAATGGTGATGACAATGACATCGATTTGACCTGTGTGGGCCGTTAGAGGTGCTGGTAGCCTGATTTCTTTAACTTTGCACAGAGACAGTCTGCCTGTTTCCTCTTGCCTCACATCTTTATACTAAGCTAACTGTCTCCTCTTCTTCTCATCTAACTATAGGTAAGAAGGAAAAAAGCAAATTTCCCTAAAATGTCAAAATCTAAATTCATAGATTCACATATCAGCGGCCACTGTTTCTCTCATTACAATTGAGCCTGTACTATATTTAGAAACATAGACATATTTCTACCTGTGAACTTACCGTCTGCCTTGGGAGTCACACGGTCTGTTCCAGCTGAGGCTCCTGCAGCTGACACAAAAGGAAGGAAAATAAAATTGCTTAACAAAGGACTGGACTTAGACTAGTTTATTTTTTAATACACACAGCAAACACAATGCTTTTAAAAAATATATAAAATAGATGGCTAGTATGGACACAGACTTTGTTTCTCCAAAGTTCTGGCTGCACTTCAACTTTCACTGACAATACTTGTGATATTCTATTTTATATTTGTGACCAAATAATAACAATAACACCCTGTCATAGTGCCCATTTGTTCCTCCTGCAGGTGTAAATCAATTTATAGGCCTATTGTTAGAAAAGGCCAAAGAAAAATGTAAAATAATGATTCTGTTTCGGACCATTTTCAGCTGCAAATTTTGCACTAGTTTGAACTTAAAGGCAGCGTGATGGTGTTTGTGACATCGACTCAAAATAAACTTAAGTAGTGATGAAGAACCATGTCACTGAATGGGCTGCAAACCATAAAATCTCTCCTCTATATGTTATTTCATAGTTTTAACATTTTATGCTCAGGTATTTCTTTGATATTGTTGTTTTGACACTAAATCCGTTGCACCTTCTTGTGCGGCTTTTATGTTCTGGTGAGCTGAAGACAGTTTTTCTGGAGGAAATAGATTTTCCTTTTTATTCTGTTCTTCTATTCTACTCTGGAAAAATAAATTATTGAAGAGATGAAGCTTAATGTGAAATTCAGCAACAATGTAACTCGTCACAGCTAATTTGTATCTGTAATGTCTTGTGGTAAAAACAAAACAAACAATACAACTCACATTTACTGGAACCAGCTTTCGAGGTCAGTTCCTTCGTCTCTGCAACTGCAAAAATAGGAAGACAGCGTTAGATTGTGATTGAAAAAAATTGCAGATTCTGCAGGTCCTGAAAAACAGAATTAACTTTGCATTTTTACACTTGTGGTTCCCTCATGTCAAAGTCAGTGTTTTAGATTAATAGATTTTCAGATTTTGTTCTATGATATAAAATACGTCAGTAAATATCCTTCATGTGACAACCTGAATGTCAGAGAACTATATTGGACTTAACACAGTGAAGCTCTTCAGCCTAAATGAAGAAGTGAAACTGTGATGTTTCCTCCAATGGATTACTGGATACAGTACTTGTACTTTTCTTCTTTAGTTTTCTCCTAACTGCATCTTTAAACTACCTCTGTGTTCTTTTGTGTTGTGAAGTGATTAAAGTGCAGGGTCCTATCTCAATCCTGTTCAACCAGTTGTCCTGTTATGTACACCTGCCCTACGTTGACTGCAGATACAGTACGTTGTTTGCCCCACACATTAGTACTGAAGCGTTGATCTGTTTGCATTGTTAAAGGCTGTAAACAATCTGTGTGCTCCAGTCGGATGTGCAGTGAAACAGCTTTTTGCTTGCTATGATCATTGTGGCCATTAAAGGAGCTCTTCTTTATGCACTTAATTTGTTTGTGATTGGAGAAAAAAATCAAGAGTTCTCATTCCTTATCTGAACTTAATGTGAGGCTTCAGCAGTCTGAGTTTGATAAACCAAGTGAGTATCTTCCAAATGGGGTCGCAATGGTGTGAGATTTTCACAGTACGATTTGTGTCTCAGAAAATATCACAGTTGCGCAGTATTACGCAGTTGATTACTTGGGCAGTACAATTGCAAAAAAATGTGAAAAAAGGAGTATAAAGTCTTTATTAGCTGCTATAAACTGCATTTAATCTGATTAACGACCTCCAGTGATGTCACTCGGTGGATACAGTAAGTTGCATTGTGGGTAATGTAGGCACCAGTTTTGAAAC
>CAEMYA010000169.1:2098186-2109074 GCA_903131615.1 Diplodus sargus | reverse complement strand
GGGTGGTCCTTTGTTCACCATAGGTATGTAAGCAGGGGACAGACGAACAAGGTTGTGGTCAGAACGGTCCAGTGGGGGGAGGGGTGAGGAGGTGTATGCGTCCTTGGTGTTCACATCCATCAGATACAAAGTTCTATTGTCTCTAGTGTGGCATTTCACATACTGGGTGAAGGTAGGGAGAGTGGAAGACAGGGAAGAGTGATTGAAGTCACCGGAGATGACGGGGGGGGACTGGGGGTGCGATGTCTGAAGCTGTGATACAACAGTGTGTAATGTGAGGTATTTCATTTTTGTGAGCTAAAAATGCTCTCTGAGAAAAACTTTGCACAGAAGGTTTAAGGACATATGGAGAGTCAGGTCAGTGGCAGCTGCTTGTTCTGATGGGAGAGAGACAGGAAGAGGCCATCTAACCTCAAAGTACAGACATCCGTAAGGGGAAACAGAAAGGAGGAAGTCATTATAGGCTAAATTTTGGTGACACAGGTCTCAACAAGACAAAACATATGTCTGTTTTTATTTCAAAACAACCGAAAATGATTTATATACGTCATGGAGGTCACTGAATATTGTATGTACATTTGTATGTATGCGTGAGTGTATGTAGGTAGATGTGTGTGTGCAGGGGCGGCGCCAGGGATTTTGGGCCCCATGAAAAAAAATCTAGTTGGGCCCTTGTATAGGTTGCCCATGTCTCAAAGGGCCCCCTGTCAGTGCTGGGCCCTTGGAATTGTCCTAACCTTTCCCCCCCTGGCGGCGCCCCTGTGTGTGTGTGTGTGTGTGTGTGTGTAGGTGTGTATTTGTACACGTGTTCAACACATATGTACATATGCATACAGGTGTGTATGTAAGTATATTAATTATGTTATGTATTAATTGTTAATATTGTGTATCAAATTGTATATTGTCAGATGGGAGCGTATAAAGGTACACAGGTTCAGGAATTTAAATAAATTGATTATGATTTATTAGTGAGTTGTGGAGAAGAGGTAGGATTAATTAAGGAAATACTTCCTACTCCATATTAGGCATGTCAGTGCTTGTTAATGGAATCTACTTTGTAACGTACTTTTTATTTTATCAGGCTTAATTGTCAAACTAATGTAACTTTTTGTTTTGTTCTGACGTGTACGAAATACATTTCCATTCATTCACTTCTTGATTCATGTAGTTTTGCATTAAACCACTCAGTGAACTACATCGTCGCGCTCAACACACGTCACCAACACCACAACGGCAGCCAACCCGGCTCAGAAAAGGTACTAAAACAGATGAAAATACAATAAATGTGTCCATATTGATAATTACAGTTATGTAAAAGACTAGTTCATCAGTTCTGTAAGCTGCTCAGGGGCGCCGCCATGGGGGGAAAGGTTAGGACGATTCCAAGGGCCCGGCACTCACAGGGGGCCCTTTGAGACATGGGCAACCTATACAAAGGCCCAACTAGATTTTTTTTCATGGGGCCCAAAATCCCTGGCGGCGCCCTGAAGCTGCATATATACGGTAGCAGCTCCACTATGTTTACGTCACAGAGTTTGGTGACCGTTTAACGAGATGACGTCACCAGCGCGACGGTTGTCTTTATAATTATTTATATTCACAGTCTCATATTTCATTAGTTAGACAACAAACTATTATCTTATAAATTGGCGAACATCATATCTGTGATTCATGGCACGATTCAAGCGGGATCAAAAAATGATTTACATCTCTCCGTTCACTACCATGCAAAGTTTTTCTGAAACGAAGTCAACCCGGAAGTGATAGTGTTGGGAAAGGATCATCAAAGAGTCGACAAGACCTTGTACATGTCATTCTTCTGGCTATTAGAGATGTGAAAAGGAGAGGAGTAGAAACATCATTTCTATGGGTCCCAGCTCATGTAGGTATGAAAAGGTTGATAAGTTGGCCTAGGAAGCTGCTCTAAAGGAAATTGTAGATGTCACCATAAATCTATCAAAGGCAGAGGGTAAAAGTATAGTGTGGCAGGAAAGCATTTTAACCTATTCTAACCTATTCTCAGTATCTAGTAGGGTAACTGACTCAGTTAACGTTTGCAAAAGAGGGGGGATTAGACGTAAGGAAGAGGTTATTATGTCTAGAATGAGAATTGATCACACATTTCTGAAAGCACTTTGTTTATTTTAGGAAAACACCAGAGTGGCTTGTGTTCCTGTCAGGAACCTGAGACAGTACAACATGTTTTGATGTCTTGCAGAAAATATGACCGCCAAAGACAAGAGCTTCTCAGAGAATTGCGAGAAATTGGATTAAAAGAAGTATCTCTGAAAAGTATTTTGGATGTGGGGTCAAGCAGGAGGGGATTTTTTTTTTTTCAGACTCTTAAAAGACACTGGGCTGTATAGTTGGGTATAGAGCACTAAGGTGCGAGTCCCATAGGTGGCAGCAATGCAACTTTTGGATGCCGGCTGCCGTAAAACCGCAAAGAAGAAGACGAAGAACCCGGAAGTGACGTGGCTGCTACTCTTTACCGCGTAATTCAACTTAACGCGCAGCGCAAACGCATCTCGCGCGTATCCTGCCGCCGGGGTCGCCATATTTACCAACACGGAGCAAAACAAAGACGCTGCGGGCTGATGAGAGATGGCAACAACAATCAAACGGGCTATAAGGGACGAGCTGGAGAATCTGAGAAAGGCTGACTTTGACAAGTTTTGTGACGAGCTGCTCGATCGCAGGGAAGAGCCGCGGATCCTCCGCCGCGCCGTGGAGAATAAAAGTACAGTGGAGATAACACAACTCCTGGTGCAAACTTTCACCGAGCCCAAAGCTCTTCAAGAGGCTTTGGATACCCTGAGGGACATTAACTGCAACGAAGCGGCACAGACACTGGGTGAGTAAACACATGTAACGTTATGACAACTGAAAAACATTCAGAGACCATCACAGGCTTCCTGCAGGAGGCTGTGCGTAAAAGTCATCCAGGGTCCTCATACGTCACCTTCCTACGATCTTTAAACAGGCTAAGAGATTCATAAACAGAGTGTATGCAGAGTCTTAAAATGTATTAAAAGTCGATAAATCGGTGTGGTAAAAAATACGTCCCTTTTAAAAAGTATTAAAAAGTCTTAAAGGTATTAAATTGTATAGCTCGTGTCAATATGTGTATTTACCCAAATAGGTAAGTTCGCCTGAATTTATCCATTATCCATTTTATTATTATTTTATTCCTGAACAAACTGGATAAACAAACTGACCTTAAAGGACAACACAATTTCACTGTTCATACTTTGTTTATGTGTGGCGGACCCTGCCACCTTTCTAGATTTAAACAGTCTTCTGGGGACCTTATTTTCCTCTGAGAACAGCACTCACTTATGGAAAAGATGAATAATTCTGAGTTTGTGTTTTCACCTCTTTGATATTGTAAATATGAACTTTCTGAGTTTGCATTTCTCATCCAAAACTACACAGTGCCGCTGTATGTGATTAATTTAGTTATGTATGCTTTTTTATCAATGTGGTGGACCCAAAACATAACTTAATACTAATAAAGGAATTCTGATTCTGATACAAAATAAAAATGTATGTCTCCTCTGTCTTTATATCACCAAAGAGGCCTCTGTGAGTCACAACACCAGGCAGTGGATTATTTATGGATTACTAATTTGTTTAAAAATTATGGTCATTAGTGCGTGTGTGTTGGGAGAGTGTACTAAGCATATCTTACAACAACCTTTCACATCCTATTTTCTTTCTCTACAGAATCGAAAACCAGAATCAAAGACTCTGTGGACGTAAGTTGAATATCACACACTGAAATTCAAAGATTCTCTTTAACATGCATCATGTTCATTAAAAATAATACACACTGGTGTTGTCATTTTTGTTCCTTGCCTGTAGAATGGTGACCCTGCCCTCCGTAAGACCTCGAGCGGGGAGTTGGAGACAGAGCCCTCACAGGAGGCTCTGAAGATTGCGGCAGACCAGTTTCCCTTACAGGCTACTGGGCGGGGAGGTCCTGTGAAGAAGCCAGAAGAGGTGAAGGCTGATGCAGAGGCCCGCGTTCGCTCTGAGGGCGGGGATCCCTCTAATAAGAGGCTCGTTCTGAGCCGGTTCATCCTTCAGTTTGGCCAGTACAAAGGTCAAACCTTCAAGTGGCTGCTGGAGAATCATGTGGGCTACGCTGTTTATGTGGCGGCCACACACCAGGACGAGCGAAAGTGCAACAAAGATCAGGACCCACTGATGGTTCACAAGGTACTGCAAAAAAATCGCACTCGACTGGCTGCCTCTTCTTGAGATTGCTCTTACTCACATGCACTTCTGACATTTTACTGTAGCTGTTGCAAATCTGATCTATTGTAACCAAACCACTTCCACAGTCCTGAAGTCTCTTCCCTTTTTGGAACCAGTAGAAATGTTCCTTTTTTTTCAGTCATGCTTCTTGCGGTGTGTAATCGTTTGACATTATCATGTCAGCAATTTTTTGCCTTTATCATGATATGATTTTTTTTTTAATACCACCATTATCATGAACAGTATCATATGGCACACTCCAACCAAACAAGCTTCCCAAATGTTATGCATGAAACCTGTTCAACCTACAAGGTCGTCTCGACAGAGCAGAGTTGTGGCAGCTGCGGCCTCCGTTCTGGCAGAAATGACAACCTGCAGCGTGTCTATACATGCCGTGATCAGCTGCAGCTCCTCTCGGCGCCTGATTAGCTTCTCACTCAAACGCAGCCGCTCATCTCCTGTTAGGTGATATTTTTATCCTCCAAGTTGGCGATGGCCGCGGTCGAAGGCATTGTGTTTTTGGGTTATTCACTCGTAGCTACATCTCATTCTTTTAAGCGTGATATCTCAAGAACACCTTGAAGGAATTTCTTTAAATATGGCACAAATTATCCACATGGACTCAGTGATGAATTGATAAAGTGAAGACATTTATATCCAAAAGGTCGAGAGTTAACGTCATTGTGACATCATTGTTTTATTTTATTTTTGTCCTTAGCCAATTGATAGTGGTGTTGTTTTTATAATTTAATCTATCAAACTGCCCATTAAAAGAAGAAATTATGTGTATATTGGATTTAATTATGAATTGTATAGTAAGAGCTTTAATAATAATACACATTTCTTTTCATTTGTAGGACTTTTTGACTCAATACTCCATTGCTTACGCTGAGGTGTTGAAAAAAGTCAGACAGCATCGTTTCACAGGTCAGCCCAGCACTGCCTCAAGGTATGTGTTGTGTTTGGAACAAGTTTGGTTGCACGTTCCTGATGAGCAGCATATGTTGTAATATGTGTATTATAAATATCTATAAATAAACTGAAGTTAATGTGCTGCTTTAACTGTCGCTTGTAGATCATTTGTTTGTTTGCACTGTGTTTGTCCTCTGATGCCTTGGAAAGTCTGACTCACTCAAGTTTCCTCTTCCTCAGCTCCAGGCCCACACGGGGGAAACAGAAAAGGAGCAGGAAGAAGAAATCATTCACCCCTTACAACCGTTACTGACTGGATTAAGTGTCTGAGGGAAGGACTTCTTAATTACAGATTCTATTGGTCCAGATTTTAAAACCATGATATGTAGCTGTCCCAGACATTTCAGCAGCCCATTGAAACTTTTTTTATGCTTTTGTAATGACAAGTCTCAATTGATATTGTGATGTTTGACTTGATGAATACATTATTTATTCACATTAAACAACCCCTGTAGTTATAATTTTTACTCTGTGGTAAACGGTATGAACCCACTAAAACTATTTATTGAAGGTGTAATTGCAGGCCTTTTCTTTGGAAATCATTATGTAAAAATGAATCAACAGGTCAAACAGACCAGCTGTGAAACAGTTAAAAGTCCATAAAAGGTTAGTTTATGTAGACTCATGTATTTTTGGGAACATACAGCACTTGTGTGTTATTTCAAAGACCTACCATGACTGAGATTGATAAGTAATAAAGGGGCCCCATGCTGTATTTGTAGCAATTTACATGTATTAAATGTAATAAACATCAACTTGTTTCTTGAAAAAAGTATCATTTTGTCGCAATATTTCTACGGTGCATTTGTTCGGCTTCAATAATCACGTAGTCAAAATCTGATGTCACGTCAGTCCTGATTTAAACTGCGTCTTACCTGCCGACATTTAGCAGCCGCTTGAACTCAATGTTTCATCTGATTTCATCATCAGTAAATTAATATAAGATGAAAACAAACATGTAAAATTTTATAAATTCAGTTAACAGTAAACAAAACATACTACTTCTCTGTCAGCCGACAAGAAAATCCCCAGACTCCTTTGAGAAATCGCTCAATTTTGTGACTTGTCGAGTTTAAAGTAACTTTACAAACTTTGTGAAATGCCGACTGTGACAAATTCCTAATTATTTGGGCCTTAATTAAATTCTGCAAATATTGTAATATTATATATTTTTTTTCTTTGTGTAAAATACGTAGTGTCCGTTTGTCTCCGTGCATGTGAAGGCAATTTGAACCCTGTGCAGAAATGGCGGACCCCGCCACAAACTACTAAGACTGCAGACCGTACAAAGTGGTATTTATTGAATATAAATGTATGATATGGCTGCTGCATGAAAAAATGTGCACCATAAAAGGTATCAACAATAAGGTTTTAGCTTTACTGTGTCAGAATTAACGGTTGCAACAGTTCCATGAATACTGATTTATGAAATAATTGACTTTACTGTCTTGGCTTGATCTTTTAGGGAAGCTTTCATATAAACTGAGGACAGAAAGGACAATAAGAGCCAACATCCAGCCTGCAGGCAGTAACATGAGAGTGGATAATCAGTCTGTACCTTTTCCCACCACCATGGCTCTGCTGAGGGTCTTGCAGCTGTAAAATATTTAACACAAGTTAAACTGTATAACAAAAATACTCTTTGCACAATGCTGTACAAGTCAAATTCAGTGCATGCAGGTCGACTCACTGTAGAGAACGAGGTGTCTACTGTAGTCCGTTTGTCGCTTTGACTGTAGAAACACAGAAAGGAACACGTTGTGTAGCACTGACAGATTACCTTCATACAGTGTTCTCCTCAGTGGTCATTAATCTGGGCCTCAGTCTGCCGTGTAGCTGAGGTGCAGCTTCATGTTACAACTGAAACCTGAGATATGTTGTCTCAGATCAAATATGTTGTGACTGTAAAATATGATCCAAAAGCAGCTGTTACTCATATTATGTTACTGTTTTATACTCATATCTTTTTTTTTACAGCAGGAAGAGAGTCCAACTGATAAAAAAACAAGTCAGGCCAACATATTGGTAGGTCACAGTATACTGGTAAAATATATAATAAATATATATATATTTAAAAATAATAAGTTGAATCATAAGTTTATTCACATTCTCGCTGAGAGTCAGATGAAGACAGAATGTTGTGCACTCTGTACGCGATGAAGCTGCAGCTGGTAGCTTAGCTTAGCATAAAGACTGGAAACAAGATAACAGCTAGCCGGCCTCTGAGCAAAGGTTAAGAAAAAGCAGCAGGGACTACTTTTTGCCCAGGTGCATTGATTTCTAGATCGCCAGTGAGGTTGTTAGGCAACCGAGCACCAAGCAAAGAGTTTTTATTGTTTATTTTTATGTTTTTTCTTTATCTTTGCTGAGGGCCAGGCTAGTTGTTTGTCACTGTTTCCAAGTGTTTGTGCTAAACTAAGCTGTTTGTGCTAAGCTAAGCTAACCAGCTGCTGGCTGTAGCCTAAACGGCAGTTTCACAGACAGATGTGTGAGTTGTATCAATCTCTTTTGATTTTGCTTTAAAAATATGTTGTTTATTTGTTTATTTATGCCAAAATAAATATTTCTGATACAACGTTATCTAAATTTTTAAACTCCCAAATATCAAAATCAATATCAGCCCTAAAAGTTCTGGCCATACCAATGTAGTGTCTGTATAGTGAACATGAAGCTACAACCATTAGACGGATAGTTTAGCTTAGCATCAAGGCTGGAAACAAGGGGAAACAGCTAGCCGGCCTCTGACCAAAGGTAAAAACAAAAGCATCTGGGATTTTTTGCCTGGGTGCAGTAATAACAAGATCACCTGTGAGGTTCTCAGCAAACCAATGGGAGAGTCCAGAAAATCTCTGTTCCACCAAGAAATGGTCCCACATATAATCCCTGTAAAACTCATCAAATCATCTGAGATATAACATGTTAATTAATGAGGTTTAGCTGGAGGGTAGGGTTTCTTTTAAACTATTGTACAGGTCCAGGCTAACTGTTTCTACTTGATTCAAGAATGTATGCTAAGCTAAGATAACCAGCTGGGTTACACCCCGCCTTTTCGAAACCCCGCTGTTCCGAACATAGACTTCAATTCATCATAATAGCGGGGTTTCCCTTTTTTTCAAAGACCCCGCTATTCCGAAAAGGCTATTGGGAAAACCTCTCCATTCCGAAAACCCCCCACTCTGAACTAACCCTAACCTTAACCCACTTCAGAACTGTGCGAGTGCGGCTGGAAGTGGACATCAGCACCACGGATAGTGGTGTTTAATTTTGGAACAGCTGTGTTTTGGGGGCAGCGTCGGAACAACTTGTTTCGGAGTGGGGGTGTTTCGGAATGAAGGGGTTTCGCAATGGAGGGTTGTCGGAATGGAAGGCTGTCCCCAACCAGCTGCTGTCTGTAGCCTTATCACCACAGACAGATATGAGAATGACCAGGCATGAAATCACTCACCTTTCAGTGAAATTTGCCATATTGAAACCAAACTAGGTGACCTATGTGAATCGTGTAGATCCAATGAGAAAATATTTTTTGGGGGAGGGGGTATGGACGGGACATGGAGGTATAGATTATCAGTGAACTGTGAACATCTGCGTGCCTAAAGAGAGCCTTGAATTAGATAAAAAACAACATTTCTCAAATCTCTATAACTCATTTTCAAGATGCGTCGATGATGCTGACATGAGGGGACTGACTGGAGGCTGAACGTAAAGTTGGCGCAAGCTAACAACGTTAGCTTTTCGTGCTAACTAGCTTTTCGAGACTGATTAGCTCACTAACTTTAACGTTGGGCTGAACTAGAAGTTAACCCTAACATTAACAATATATTTCCAGAATGAGTGTCTTAGGAGAGAAAGATGCTGTGGTTGTCAACTGGATGCAGAGATCAAGTGCAGCTGGAACTGGTCTTGGCTCAAGCTAGAAGGCAGTCACAGTAAAAGGACAGGAGCTATTATTGCATCTAGCAGGTGTGTTCAGGAAGATCAGTAAGCAGGGATTTACATGTTGCATTGTCTGTCAGAAAGACATTAACTATGCAAATAAGGGCAGCCATGCACCGCAGGCACACTGTCAAACAGAAGTGCACAAGAAGAAGTCATAGCATCAACACAGTGTAGCCAGCACCTCTCTTCCAAGCAGAGAGACAGCAACTTTTTCAAAACCCATATCCATCTTGTCAAAACACACTCTTTAAGGGCTTGCTTTTTTCATTCTCTGGCAGATAGCGCTATTAAAGTCGTGCTGTTACACATTTCATGAGAGAAGTTGTCAGTCTCAATTTTTGTATAGCATAATGTGACCATGTATAGACTATACATTCATACTATCATGTAATTCTGCGTGATATTTCTCTCAAAATGCATGAGATTAATGCTTTTAAATATGGGCTGCCAGATTGGCTAACATGCCGTGACTGCAGCTAGCAACAGGCTGACACTCGCTTCCCCCAGCATCTTCCTCTAGCTCCGGGTTAGCTTGCAGGCAGTCCTCCTCCTCTGCAGTGTCATCTTCGTCCTGATGTTCCTGACACCGTTTGAAGCAAGTTCGGATGGAGGGCACACTTCTAAAAAAAGTTGCCTCCCTCTCCTCCTTTTCTCTTCTACGTTACTGCAACTGCTTCTTTCTCTAATTTTTATTTTCTCCAACTATGTCCCCACAATCTGGTCTGTTCAGCACTGGCATTAACGGACAGTGGTGTGGGGGCAGAGCTGGCAGTTCCTATGGTTTCCACACTTGCACTTGACCAATTAAATCACTGTCTTTAGTTAAAAAAAAAACAACAAAACAACAAGGGTGTTTTTTATTGGTTATACATGGTGTCAATATCAGTGAGTAGAAGAGAAACACACATTTCTATAGTTTTCCCAAAGTCTGGTTGGGCCCCAGGTGCGCATGGGCCCCTGGACCTGTGCCCATAAAGCCCATTGGATAATCCGGCCTTAATCCCAAAGCTTCAGTATTTGGCGAGTTGGATGTTAAGGCTCAAAAAATAACATCAACAAAAAACAGCTGAACACTTGATATAATTTTTAAAAAACCTGAAAATAATAAGTCAAAGAAGTCTGAAATATGACATCAAACTTCACACAGGTCAAAATCTTAAATCACGAGTGAGAGAAGTGTCTGACAATATCTGGTCCATTCATGCACTCTTTATGCATAAAGTCACTGACTTCCCAAAGCCTTAAGGTTCTACCCCACTGAGAGGCAGCTGCATAAATTATTATTCAGACCAGCACCGTCCAAACTGGGGCCAGTGGGCCAAAGATGGTTCCATGTCGCCCGGTAGATGAACACTGTTTCATATTTGGGAGCTAAAAATGCTCTCTGAGAAAAACTTTGGACAGAAAGTTGAGGGACTTTTGGAGGACGGGAAGCCTGTGATGGTCTCTGAATGTTTTTTAGTCGTCCTCAACTCTCAACTTTATTTATAAAGCGCTTTGAGCAGCCAAAGCTGGGACAAAGTGCTGTACAAGAACATAAAACAAAAAAAAACATAGAAGACAGAAATAAAAACAATAAAACAATGAAAATGTTAAAACAATAAAAACAATAAAACACTAAAACAAGAGCAGAGTCTCATGCTGGGTTAAAAGCTGAAGAATAAAAATGGGTTTAGGTGCGTTTTAAAAATGTCTGATATGAAGCGGGAGGATGTTCCAT
>CAEMYA010000169.1:2055311-2087552 GCA_903131615.1 Diplodus sargus | reverse complement strand
CACTGCTTATGTGGTGGCCACACACCAGGACCAGCGAAAGTGGAGAAAGGATCGGAGCCCACTGATGGTTCACAAGGTACTGCAAAAAATGTTGACTGACCGGGTGCCTCTGCTTGAGATTGTTCTTACTGACATGCACTTCTGACATTTTACTGTAGCTGCTGCACATCTGATCTATTGTAACCAAACCACTGACCACAGTCATGCTTCTTGCTGTGTGTAACGCTTTGACATTATCTTGTCAGCAATTTGGAGTTTTGCCAATATCATGATATGACTTTTAAAAAAGTTTTTTAATACCACCATTATCATGAACAATAACATATGGCACACTCCTACCAAACAAGTTGCTCAAAAGTTATTATGCATGAAACCTGTTCCAGTTGTGGTAGCTCAATCCACGTCTGCTTTCACCTGCAAGTCCCTCTGGCAGAAATGACAACCTGCAACGTGTCTATACATGCTGCGATCAGCTGCAGCAACACTCGGCTCCTGATTAGCTTCTCACTCAAACGCAGCCCCTCATTTCCTGTGAGGCGATATTTTTATCTTCGAAGTAGGTTTAGTACAAAACATTTTTTCCACTGATGTGCAATAGGATAAAATGATAAGGTGAAAACATTTATATGCAAAGGGTCAAGAGTTAATGTGAGAACATATGTATATTTTTTTATTGTCTTTTGCCAATTGATAGTGGCTCTTATTTGTATCATGTGATCTCCTCAAATTGCCCATAAAGAGAGGAAATTGTGTGTTTTATCAAATTAATTATAAATTGTGTAGTAAGAGCTTTAATAATAAACCACATTTCTTTTCATTTGAAGGATTCTCTGACTCAGTATGCCATGGCTTACGCTGAGGTTTTGGAAGAAGTCCGATTGTTTCGTAACAGAGAGGCACAGAAAAGGACAGAGGTCCAAAGCACCAGAGGTCAGCCCAGCACTGCCTCAAGGTGTGTTGTGTTAGGAACAGTTTGGTTTTACTCTCCTAATGACTGTGGAGCAGAATATGTTGCATATTATAAATATCCACTGCAGACTTGCTAGAGCATCTCAAGTATCTACTGATATGAAGTGCTTTGGCATTTTGCCTTTACTTAAGAACACGATTTAAAGGCCAGGGCGTCTCTGCAGTGATCTAGTACTTCATTGTAATGCTCCTTTGTCACACATTTTCATCTTTATCAAAATAAAACTGACAGCCTGACTCACTCAAGTTTCCTCTGCCTCAGCTACAGGCCCAAACGGGGGAAACAGAGAAGGAGCTGGAAGATGAAATGATTCTCCCCTTACACCCGTTACTGATTGGATCAAGTGTTTGAGGGAAGGACTTCTTAATTACAGATTCTATTGGTCCAGATTTTAAAACTGTGATTTCCCAGACATTTCAGCAGCCCACTGAAACTTTTTTTATGCTCTTGTAATGAAGTCTTTCATGAATACAAATTAATATACTGATATTGTGATATTTGACTTGATGAATGCATTATTTATTTACATTAATAAACCCCTTTAGTTATAATTTTTACTCTGTGGTAAACAGTATGACACACATACAACTATTTATTGACGGTGTAATGCAGACCTCTTCTTTGGAAATCATTATGTAAAAATGAATCAATAGGTCAAACAGGCCAGCTGTGAAACAGTTAAAAGTCCATAAAAGGTTAATTTATGTATTTGTGGAAACATACAGCACCTGTGTGTTATTTCAAAGACCTGCCATGACCAAGTTTGATAAATATTAAAGGGGCTCCGTGCTGTATTTGTAGCAATTTACATGTATTAAATGTAATAAACATGAAGTCGTTCCTTGTAAAAAAGTGTCATTTTGTTGCAATATTTCTACGGTGCATTTGTTTGGCTTCAATAATCATGTAGTCAAAATCTGATGTCTTACCTGCCGACATTTAGCAGCCGCCTGAACTCAATGTTTCATCTGATTTCATCATCAGTAAATAAATTTAAGATGAAAACAAACATGTAAAATTTTATAAATTCAGTTAACAGTAAACAAAACATACTACTTCTCTGTAAGCCGACAAGAAAATCCCCAGACTCCTTTGAGAAATCGCTCAATTTTGTGACTTGTCGAGTTTAAAGTAACTTTACAAACTTTGTGAAATGCCGACTGTGACAAATTCTTAATTATTTGGGCCATAATTAAATTAGGCAAATATTATAATATTAATTTTTTTTTCTTTGTGTAAAATATGTAGTATGCATTTGTCCCCATGATGTCTGAGTTTATTTTGCTTATAGTTCCAAGGATCCTAAAAAAGAAGGACAGATTTTTATGTCACTGAATCTCGTTTTGGTGTCAGACTGTGGTGTCAGCTTGGAGAAACACACGAAAAACTAGGGCTGGGCGATAAAACAATAACAATATCTATCGCGATAGACACGTGGTCAATATCAATAGAAAATACGTTCGATAATTTCACTGAACTCAGGTGAGAAACAGGTGATCTGCGAGCAGCGAAATACAGTGCGAGGCCCGGCTGCTGGACGAGAGCTTTTTGCACGCAACTCTGTTTACTTTCGATGAAAACGAAACAGACACAGACCGTAGAACCTCCGTATCCCTACGCATTAGCGCTACTGGGCCGGGCAGGTGGGACTAGGTGGGCATCGTTTTAGGTGGTTAAAATTCTGGACCAGTACAAAGCTGAGCGTCTGCTCCTCCAAACTGAGGCTGCGCTGATCATCGTCTGTTCCCTACAGTAATCACCACGGTAGGGAACAGACGACTGTAGATGTGTACTTTATATGACCCCACTTCAAAAAACCCGAACTATCCCGTTAACATGTTGTCAAGCAGCAATGTCAGCTTCTACACCATTTTGTCTCATGTCTTCAATTCTGATTCTGAAATCTTGAAAAAAAACGTTTTTTCCAAAAATCTCACCTGTAGTCACCATAACCAAGGGTTATTTTTCAAATGTTTCTTACTTCAAATGGGTAACAAATTTTTAAAAAAAAAAAATCGATATCGACTGATATGAAACACTTGTATCGTGATACATTTTTCAGCCATATCGCCCAGCCCTACGAAAAACCCAACATATCTACCTTCTATGACATCATTTATATTCCTTTGACCTAAAATGATTGACAGGGCTGATAATATTATGATCAAACAGGGCTGGTTTGATGAATTTCTGCTCATGAAACTACAATTAGACTACGAACAGGAGCCTTTCCTACACAAAGTCGAGGAACAAAATCAGTGACATAATGAACCCTTTTGAGGTTCCTTGTATAGAAAGTGAAAGTGAGATCTGATCACAACTGGTCGCTCCAGTTTTGTTTATCTGTAAACGCAACATAAAGAGTCTCGAGTTCAGTTTCGTTTTTGATACCCCAGTGTTGTAAAATCATAAATGAATGAACCTCACATAACACAGAAGTTCCACAAAGCACCTTTAATATAAAAAAACATTACTGACTTGTATAAGATGATGAGCCACAGAGCAAAGGCAACCCAAGAAAATGTATGATGGCAAATTGTAAAACATTGATGTGTCGAGTCTTTCAGGCTGGTTGCTGCAGGTAATCCTCTGTATCCTCTGACGTTGTTCTGGCTGATCAGTTCATCCAACACGGCGTCTGGTGTTCACTTCCTGGATGAGATTCCTTGAGTGTCACTGAGGAGAAAGAGACTCATTAATGGAACATACTGGAGTTGTTAGCTTATGTCATACATTAGGATTGATTGCTATTGAGTAATTAAAGTTCAGATTATATGGTAATTTTCTTAATCCAAGATTTTGCCTTGTGAAACGTTTTGAAGATGACAAAGCTGATACACGGTGGATTACATGCTGCATCGCTCCCTGTTTATCCCACGTGCAGGCAATTTGAACCCAGTGCGGAAATGGCGGACCCCGCCACAAACTACTAAGTCTACAGACTGTATAGAGTGGTATTAATTGAATATAAATGTATGACATTGCTGCTGCACTTAAAAATGTGCACCATAAAAGGTATCAACAAAAAGCTTTTACATTTACTGTGTCAAAATTAACGGTTGCAACAGTTCCATGAATACTGATTTATGAAATAATTGACTTTACTGTCTTGGCTTGATCTTTTAGGGAAGCTTTCATATAAACTGAGGACAGAAAGGAAAATAAGAGCCAACATCCAGCCTGCAGGCAGTAACATGAGAAGGTGGATAGTCAATCTGTACCTTTTCCCACCACCATGGCTCTGCTGAGGGTCTTGCAGCTGTAAAATATTTAACATAAGTAAAACTGTATGACAAAAATACTCTTTGCACAATGCTGTACAAGCCAAATTCAGTGCATGCAGGTCGACTCACTGTAGAGAACGAGGTGTCTACTGTAGTCCGTTTGTCGCTTTGACTGTAGAAACACAGAAAGGAACACGTTGAGTAGCACTGACAGATTACCTGCATACAGTTTTCTCCTCAGTGATCATTAATCTGGGCCTCAGTCTGCCGTGTAGCTGAGGTGTAGTTTCATGTTACAACTGAAAACCTGAGATATGTTGTCTCAGATCAAATATGTTGAGACTGTAAAATATGATCCAAAAGCAGCTGTTACTCATATTATATTACTGTTTTATACTCATATCTTTTTTTTTTTACTGCAGGAAGAGAATCCAACTGATAAAAAACAAGCCAGGCCAACATATTGGTAGGTCACAGTATACTGGTAAAATGTATAATAAATATATATATTTTTTTAGAAATAACAAGTTGAATCATAAGTTTATTCACATTCTCGCTGAGAGTCAGATGAGGACAGAATCTGTACACTGTGAAGTTACAGCTGGTAGCTTAGCTTAGCATAAAGACTGGAAACAAGGGGAAACAGCTAGCCGGCCTCCTAACAAAGGTTAAGAAAAAGCAGCAGGGACTACTTTTTGCCCAGGTGCAGTGATTTCCAGATCACCTGTCAGGTTGTTACGCAACCAAAAGGAGAGTCCAGAAAATCTGTTCCCCACCAAGAAATAGTCCCACATGTTATCCCTGTTAAACTCATCTAATCATCTGAGATTTAACATGTTAATTAATGAGATTTAGCTGGTAGGTGGAGGTTTTTTCAAACTATTGTATAGATCCCGGCGAGCTGTTTGCATTTGTTTCAAATATGTATGCTAAGCTAAGATAACCAGCTGCTGTCTGTAGCATTATCACCTATTCCACAGACAGGTATGAGAGTGGCATGTGTTGAACACATGTACAAATACACACCTACGAACACACATCTACCTACATACACTCACGCATACAAATATACAGACAATATTCAGTGACCTCCATGACGTATATGTTGATAATTTTCGGTTGTTTTGAAATAAAAACAGACATATTTATCCCCACAACCACAACAGTCTTGTTGAGACCCGTGTCACCAAACTTTAACCTATAATGACTTCCTCTTTTCTGTTTCCCCTTACGGATGTCTGTACTTTGTGGTAAGATGACCACTTCCTGTCTCTCTCCCATCTATTCTACCATTTTGCCATTATTGCTTTTCCCTTTTTGAGTTGATTGATTGATTTAAAAGCACATAACAGGAAACAAGCAGCTGCTACTGACCTGATGCCCAAATCCTCCAAACGTCCTTAAACTTTCTGTCCAAAGTTTTTCTCAGAGAGCATTTTTAGCTCACAAAAATGAAACAGTGTTCATCTGACGGGCGACATGGAACCATCTTTGGCCCACTGGCCCCAGTTTGGATGGTGCTGGTCTGAATAATAATTTATGCCCCTTCCCCTCAGTGGGGTAGAACCTTAAGGCTAAAGTCAGTGACTTTATGTATAAAGAGTGTGTTAATGGACCAGATATTGTCAAACAATTCTCTCATTCGTGATACCGAGTTTTGACCTGTGTGAAGTTTGATGTTATACTTCAGTGACTTATTATTTTCAGGGTTGTATAAAACTATTCCAAGTATTCAGTTTTTATAATAATGTTGATTTTTGAGTCTTAACACCCAGCTCACCAAATACTGAAGCTTTAGGATGGCGACCGACCCGACCTACAATCTCAAAGCATCAGTATTTGAGGAGCTGGGAAAACGGCTCAAAAGCGAACTTTCTTACAAAGTGGATCTTTCAGTTTAGTAAAAGATCTTGATATGGTCATATACACACACAAGTTTTTTTTTACTTGTCTTTTCAAGATGTCTTTTCAGCGTTCACTGGCTAAATGTAACTGTTATTGAATTTTGGACATCCTAGGTGAGCTATTTATCAGCTTTATTTCATACAGCATCTTGGTAAATGAACCTTGGAGCATCAGCCTACTTGATGAAGGTTGGATGGCAAAAACATGGAATTTATTAAAGCTGATAAATAGCTCACCTGGTAAAGAGCAAAGAGCAGTTTTTAAAAATACTTAAAATTTCACTCACAAAAAGGTTCTTTGGATGACTGTGACCAAAGGTGAAAAAATATCTAAGCTTAATATAATATGGACATCATGAGCCAACATTGAAAGTACCTAAAAAAAGAAAACATCTTTCATCACTCTGGCTCTCTGGGCATGTTTTGTGTCAGCAAAGGTGTTGAAAAGACATATTTTGGATGTGTTTTTCTGAGTGACGTTAGTAAAATTCATGCAAGTGGGATGAACAGAGTGCAGGAGTTTATATTCTGATACTGTTTGGGTGAAACACGCAGCACAGCTGGTTCCAGGCATGTGTACTGGTTGTTTCCTGTTTGGCACCAAAACATCACTGCATCCGATGATGTAATATGACGTCCTTGATTTGTTTCCACCCAGAGGGAGGAGGCATCGTCCTTCCGCAGGAGGCGGGAAAAAGGACCGAGGACGGCGGGCTGAGATCTGTTGGTGAAAAATGGCTCCCAAAACCAAAAAGGCGATACAAGACTTTCTGGAGAACCTGACAGAAAGGGACTTTAAGAAGTTCTGCCAAGCACTCGTGGACCGCAACGATAAGCCTCGGATCGCAACCAGCAGGGTGGAAGGAAGAGACTTTCTGGATGTCACAAACGTTATAGTCATAACCTTCGGTGAGGCCAAAGCTCTCGACGTGGTTATTGAGCTGCTGGAAGAGTGCAAGATAAATGCAACCGACCTCGGTAAGTGACTCTCTGCTGTACTTGTACAGAAACTTCATGCATCACCAGGCTCCTCAGTAGTGGTGGACCGATCAATCCAAATATCGATAATATCGATACCAACATTGGCATTGATATTGATCGATACCAGTGTAATGAGATCAACACTGTATGCACTGCTGCGGTTTCATCAGAGAGGCGCCCTGGCTGTCTGTGTGAGTGCTGCTGCTTTCAAGTGCCGCTTCTCACACCACGGTGCAGGCACACTTTCCTCCTCCTCCTTCCTCTTGTGTTTGAATTTGTAATGTCACGTTACTTTGTGGCTTCAAGCAAACAAACAAGCATAGACGGAGCAGAAGAATGACAGAGAGGGAGAGGAGCGCCACGTGGCTATATTTTCAGGCCGAACAAGGAAACAACAGCAAGCTGTGTAATTTGTAAAAACACTGTAAGATACAGTGGTTACACAATAAATTTATACAAGCATATGAAAAATCATGCGAAAGGAAACACAGAGCTACAGAAATGGAGAGAGGAGGAGAGAAATCCCCAAACCCCTGACCTTGACAGCATGGAAGCAAATCTGTACCATATTTCAAATTAAAATGGATTAACAAATGCTTTTGCATTTTTAGAATACAGCTGCATTTTTTGACTCATAAATAAAATGAGTAATAAATCGTCCAAATTGCATTTTCATTTTCTTCTTCAAGACTGCTCATTTTGTCACACGACTAAAAAGAAAACTAGGAGGACATTGCTTTTTCGTTTTTAATGCCCGCACCCCACAAAAAAAGGGTCAGAAATGTAATTTGAATCCCAAACAGCACAGGACAATGACGTCAGCAGCCTCTCTGCTTCTTTAGCCCCCAGTCTGACCGACCGTTCTACGCATCTAATACGTTAGAGGGCGGTGTGCATATTCAGCGCTGGAGCAAAAGGAGAGACAAGAGGAGACTGTGAAGGCTGTGTTGGTAGCATAGACTGTGGTACATGTTTTCAGAAACAGCGGGGAAATCACCACCATTTCCTGTTCTGTACTGCGGTCAAGCCAGCCATGGTTCACTTTTCCAGTGTGCAAATGCCCTAACAGTTACGGTGATCATAATAAAACTACTCGGTGCTGTTTATTCCCAGAATAAACCAGTGAATGAAAAAGGTTATCCACAAAATAAAATTCATTTTCACAAAATAAATCTCATCTTATAATATATTCAATCAGTTTGACTTTTATTACTTTCATTGTATATGCCTGGATAGTCCCTGCCTCTTAAAAGACAAAAGGCTGATGATGCATTTCCATCTTCTTTAAACAAGATTGTGGAGTTGACACACATCACATCTCGCAGCGTCTTGATACACAGCTGTAAAATTCCTCCAAACGATGTTCCTCTTTCCTTCTTTTTCTAAAGTTTTTAGTAGCAATTTAGGTGTGAAGATACAGTCATCCAGAATTTGGACATTTTTGGTTCTGGTATCTTGAAAGTGTTTGAATCTCACTCTTAAAAAAGTTGTATGAACCCTGTCATAGACACAATAGTGTAGAGTCATTGCAGACATATAGATAGGCACCGGTAGCACCTCAGCACAGGGAAGTATCAACAGTGCAGATGTGAAAAATTCTTTGGAAGATATTTTTTTTGTAATTCATTTAAAGGTGCGCTATGGAAGACATTTTAGTCAGAAGAGAAAGATCTTCACTGACGGAGTTTTTCCTCAAAGGACAACATAATTTCATACTGTTCATACTTTGTTTATATGTGGCGGACCCTGCCACCTTTCTATATTCAAACAGTGTTCTGGGGACCTCATTTTCCTCTGAGAACAGCTTGTTTACCCCCTATTGGAAAATACGTATAATTCAGAGTTCCCGAGTCGTCAGTCACAAAACCAGGCAGTGGATTTTTAGGTGTATTAATTTGTCTCGACATGCAGGCCATTAGTGTGTATATGTTGGAAGAGTGTACTGTTCAATTAATGCTGCAGTCAGAAACCTCCGAAGAATATCTTACAACAACCTTTCACCATCCTATTTTCTTTCTCTACAGAATCAAAAACCAGAAAGAGACCAAAAGTCTTTTTGGATGTAAGTTGAACTTCACACACTGAAATTCCAGAATTGTCTTTAACATGCAGCTCGAACATTAAAAATAATACTTACTGGTATTTTCATTGTTCCTGTCCTTTTAGAATGGTGACCCTGCCCTCCCTAGGACCTCGAGCGGGGAGTTGGAGACAGAGCCCTCACAGGAGGCTCTGAAGATTGTGGCAGACCAGAAACAAGCAAAGGCTACTGGAAATGGAGTTTCTGTGAAGGAGCCAGAAGAGGTGGAGGATGATGCAAAGGCCCGCGTTCGCTCTGAGGGCGGGGATCCCTCTAATGAGTGGCTCGTTCTGAGCCGGTTCATCCTTCAGTTTGGCAAGTACAAAGGTCAAACCTTCAAGTGGCTGCTGGAGAATCATGTGGGCTACGCTGTTTATGTGGCGGCCACACACCAGGAGGAGCGAAAGTGGAAAAAGGATCGGAGCCCACTGATGGTTCACAAGGTACTGCAAAAAAAATTGTACTGACCGGGTGCCTCAGCTTGAGATTGCTCTTGTTTCGGTTTGACATTATCATGACAGCAATTTGGAGTTTTGCCATTATCATATGATTTGAAAATAAAGTTTTTTAATACCACCATTATCATGAACAATATCATATGGCACACTCCTACCAAACAAGTCTCCCAAAAGTTATTATGCATGAAACCTGTTCAACCTACATGGTCGTCTCGACAGAGCAGAGTTGTGGCAGCCGCGGCCTCCTTTCTGGCAGAAACAACAATCTGCAACGTGCCTGTACATGCCGTGATCCGCTGCAGCAACACTCGGCTCCTGATTAGCTTCTCACTCAAACGCAGCCCCTCAGTTCTCATAAAGTGATATTTTTATCCTCCAAGTTGGCGATGGCCGCGGTCGGAGGCATTGTGTTTTTGGGTCGTCCACTCGTCGCTACATCTCATTCTTGTAAATGTGATATCTCAAGAACACCTTGAGGGAATTTCTTTAAATCTGGCACAAGATATCCACATGGACTCAGTGATGAACTGATTAATTTTGGATGGTCACAATTTATATGATAAGTGTAACAAAACATGCAAAAGGACAAAATGATAAAGTGAAGACATTTATATCCAAAAGGTCGAGAGTTAACATCACTGTGACATCATTGTTTTATTTTTTACTGTCCTTAGCCCATTGATAGTGGTTCTTATTTGTATCATGTGATCTCCTCAAACTGCCCATAAAAGGAGTAAATTATGTGTTTTATCGATGTAATTAAAAATTATATAGTAAGAGCTTTACTAATAACACACATTTCTTTTCATTTGTAGGACTTTTTGACTGAATACTCCATTGCTTACGCTGAGGTTTTGAAAGAAGTCAAAGTGTATCCGATCGGAGGTCAGCCCAGCACTGCCTCAAGGTATGTGTTGTGTTTGGAACAAGTTTGGTTGCACATTCCTGATGAGCAGCATATGTTGTAATACGTGTGTTATAAATATCTATAACTAAACTGAAGTTAATGTGCTGCTTTAACTGTCACTTGTAGATAATTTCTTTGTGTTTGCACTGTGTTTTGTTTCCTCTTCCTCAGCTCCAGGCCCATACAGGGGAAACAGAAAACAAGCTGGAAGAAGAAATCATTCACCCCTTACAACCGTTACTGATTGGATCAAGTGTCTGAGGGAGGACTTCTTAATTACAGATTCTATTGGGCCAGATTTTAAAACCAGGAAATGTAGATTTACCAGACATTTATGTGAATCTGTGTTGTTTCAAAAACCTGCCATGACCAAGTTTGATAAATATTAAAGGGGCTCCATGCTTTATTTGTAGCAATTTACATGTATTAAATGAATAAACATGAAGTTGTGTCATTTTGTCACAATTTTTCTACGGTGCATTTGTTCGGCTTCAATAATCGTGTAGTCAAAATCTGATGTCACGACAGTCCTGATCTAAAGTGCGTCTTACCTGCCGACATTTAGCAGCCGCTTGAACTCAATGTTTCATCTGATTTCATCATCAGTAAATTAATATACTAACATGTAAAATTATATAAATTCAGTTAACAGTAAACAAAACATACTACTTCTCTGTCAGCCGCCAAGAAAGTCCGCAGACTCCCTTGAGAAATCACTCAATTTTGTGACTTTCTGATTTTAAAGTAACTTTTTTGTGAAACGCTGACTGTTTATTTGGGCCTTAATTAAATTCTGCAAATATTATAATATTTTTTTTTTTTCTTCGTGTAAAATACGTAGTGTCCGTTTGTCTCTGTGATGTGTGAGTTTATTTTGCTTATAGTTCCAAGAATCCTAAAAAAGAAGGAAGGGTTTTTATGTCACTGAATCTGGTTTTGTTGCCAGACTGTGGTGTCAGCTTGGAGAAACACACAAAAAACCCAACATATCTACGTCGTATGACATCATTTATATTCTTTTTCCCTAAAATGATTGACAGGGCTGATAATATCATGATCAAACAGGGCAGGTCTGACTGGTTTCTGCTCATGAAACTGCCATTACACTGCAAACAGGAGCCTTTCCTACACAAAGTCGGTCAGTGACATAATGAACAATTTTGAGGTTCCTTCTATAGAAAGTGAAAGTGAGATCTGATCACAACTGGTTGCTCCAGTTTTGTTTATCGGTAAACGCAACATAAAGAGTCTTGAGTTCAGTTTCGTTTTTGATACCCCAGTGTTGTAAAATCATAAATGAATGAACCTCACATAACACAGAAGTTCGACAGAGCACCTTTAATATAAAAAAACATTACTGACTTGTATAAGACAGTGAGCCACAGAGCAAAGGCAACCCAAGAAAATGTATGATGGCAAATCCTAAAAAAAATGATGTGTCGAGTCTTTCAGGCTGGTTGCTGCAGGTAATCCTCTGTATCCTCTGACGTTGTTCTGGCTGATCAGTTCATCCAACACGGCGCCTGGTGTTCACTTCCTGGATGAGATTCCTTGAGTGTCACTGAGGAGAAAGAGACTAATTAATGGAACATACTGGAGTTCTTAGCTTATGTCTTACATTAGGATTGATTGCTATTGAGTAATTAAAGTTAAGATTATATGGTAATTTTCTTAATCCAAGATTTTGCCTTGTGAAACGTTTTGAAGATGACAAAGCTGATACACGGTGGATTACATGCTGCATCGCTCCCTGTTTATCCCACGTACGGGCAATTTGAACCCGGTGCAGAAATGGCGGACCCCGCCACAAACTACTAAGTCTACAGACTGTACAGAGTGGTATTAATTGAATATAAATGTATGATATTGCTGCTGCACTTAAAAATATGCACCATAAAAGGTATCAACAAAAAGGTTTTACATTTACTGGTTACATTTAACGGTTCCAACAGTTACATGAATATTGATCTATGAAATAATTGACTTTACTGTCTTGGCTTGATCTTCTTTTAGGGAAGCTTTCATATAAACTGAGGACAGAAAGGACAATAAGAGCCAACATCCAGCCTGCAGGCAGTAACATGAGAGTGTGGATAATCAATCTGTACCTTTTCCCACCACCATGGCTCTGCTGAGGGTCTTGCAGCTGTAAAATATTTAACACAAGTTAAACTGTATAACAAAAATACTCGTTGCACAATGCTGTACAAGTCAAATTCAGTGCATTCAGGTCGACTCACTGTAGAGAACAAGGTGTCTACTGTAGTCCGTTTGTCGCTTTGACTGTAGAAACAGAAAGTTACACGATGAGTAGCACTGACAGATTACCTGCATACAGTTTTCTCCTCAGTGGTCATTAATCTGGGCCTCCGTCTGCCGTGTAGCTGAGGTGTAGTTTCATGTTACAACTGAAAACCTGAGATATGTTGTCTCAGATCAAATATGTTGAGACTCATGTAATATTACTGTTTTATACTCATATTTTTTTTTTTTTTACTGCTGGAAGAGAGTCTAACATAATAAACAAGTCAGGCCAACATATTGGTAGGTCACAGTATACTGGTAAAATATATAATAAATATATATTTGTTAAAATAACTAGTTGAATCATAAACTTATTCATGTTCTGGCTGAGAGTCAGATGAAGACAGAATGTTGTGCACGCGATGAAGCTGCAGCTGGTAGCTTAGCTTAGCATAAAGACTGGAAACAAGGGGAAACAGGTAGCCGGCCTCTGACCAAAGGTTAAGAAAAAGCAGCAGGGACTACTTTTTGCCCAGGTGCATTGATTTCCAGATCACCTGTCAGGTTGTTACGCAACCAAGCAGAGAGTTGTTTTTGTTGTTATTTAATCTTTGCTGGGAGCCAGGCTAGTTGTTTACCACTGTTTCCAGTGTTTGTGCTAAACTAAGCTAAGCTACCAGCTGCTGGCTGTAGCCTTATCACCACAGACAAAGTGTCAAACTATTGCTTTAATATAGCCAATATTGTTATTGACATGAGCCTTAAAAAGTATTGACCAGGCTCTATTTCTATAATCTGTCATTTTAATGTGGCCAGGTTTAAAAGTGAAAGTAAAATAATAAGAAGTGTGTTTTTACAGGTCAGTTTATTTAATCAGCTTGGGTTTGTGTTGGCAGAACCTTCATGCTGTGTGCTGTACGTGATAACATCTGACTGCTGTCAACAGAACAATATGATCTACTGCAGCCCAGTTTAAATACTGGCGGAAATAAACAGTAATCTCACCGAGAGCATCCGCGTCCTCGTTGCAGTCGATCTGCCTCAGTGTCTCCACTGTCACCTGGAGAGCTTTAGACTCGGTAAAAGTGCCAACCAGGACGTCGACGACCTCCAAGTAGCTTTTATCCTCCAGCCTGTTCCGTCTGATTATCGGTTCTTCTCTGCGGTCCAGAATTTCGTGACAGAACTTGTCAAAGTTCCGCTTCGACAGATCCTCCAGAGTGTCCGCGAGGGCCTTCCTGATGGTGTTCGGAGGCATTTCTCAGCCTGTCACCTGCTGCAAGGTGTGAAGCTGTAGTTTGTTTGTTTTTGGAGTTCGGTTTTAGTTTTATTCTCCTTCCTCACTTCGTTGTATAGGAAGATAAGTTGACAGGAAATAGGCATTCAGGGACGCTTAAAAAATATCGGAAATTATGAGCTGCAACCACACCCGACAAAGCGGGAAAAAGGAAATTACAGCAGGTACAGGTGGAATTTATTATTCACATATTTCAGGGTTATTTTTTTTTTCTAAGTCCATTTTTCATTCCTTACCTTTCACAGACAAAATACACCTGAAAAACATTTGAGACTGGATTTTTGTCTACCTCTTTTTTTCAGATTTTATAATAAAATCACAGGTTATGTAAACAACTGCTGCCTATCGGGTCATCAATTTGTCAATATTTGTTTTTTAGTTAATTATTTAACATTCTAAGCACCACAGAACTACCTGTCTACTTGAAAGTGCCCTGTTTTGAGCTCAAAGCCATGACTTCTTCCATTTTAAACATAATAATAATAATAATAATAATAATAATAATAATAATAATAATAATAACAATAATGATAATATACTTTTTTTTTTTTTTTTAAAAGAACTCCGAATAAGTATTATAAAATATGTAGTTAAAGTAATCTTTCTCTGGATCTGTGTCACTGGTGTCACCGTGTGAGTATCAACTTTAACGACTTCTGGTGTGGATATTTACGAGCAGCACTGAATGCAACATGAGATACGGAAGAAGCCAAAGTGGTGCTGTGCATTGTTGTATGTTACATAGGACATCACTACTGACACATTTATACAACTAACATAAAGAAATAGTTATGATACATTAACTACACTTCAGGCTACAATATCACAGTATACAGCAGCTTCATAAACTTATTGATTTTTTAAGTAGTTTAACTGGTTATTACCTCGTTTTTTTATTAGATGGTGTTAGTAGATGACTGGATTTAGCCCTGATGCTTATGTACCAAAGTTAGAAAAATTAAAAAATGCAGTTTTCTGTTAAAAAACAAAAACAAGCTTTAAATGTCTCATCCACATATATTGTTGAACACATTTTAAATGTGTCTAATATAAAACAAATATACCCAAATGTAAGTATAGCAATTACGTTATAATTAATTATAACCTAAGTATAGGTAATCAAAACTAATTAACAAAATGTCAGTGTCAATATTAATTAAACCATTTTTTATATTTTCATAATAATTAAAGGCCGGATCCAGATGTACTAAACAACTTGCATGGAGTGAAAACGTCACACAAATCTTTAATTATATACAGTTTATTTAAAAAACAAAACAATCATTCCACAGGTTAAAACTTTCACCTGATAATGATTATGCATAAAGATTATGCAGTTTATGTTATTCTGATTAAAAACAGAGGTAGACACGAGTTTTGTATTACAAAAAAATAATTATATAAATGCACAAAACTCTACATAGCAAACGTATAAACACTATTTACAAATCAATGTCTTCGTAAAAAAAACAAACACACATCACATGAAAATATGGCCCCAGATGTTGCAAGATTATGTATTTCTAGTGCTGAGAACTCCCCTGGTTTGTTCCTGTGCTGCAGTTATTCAGTCCTGAGGTTAAGGAGCTACATGTTTATGAGTCAGGTATCAGAGTTTGTATTTTATATAATCTATTATTAAAAAAACCCAACATATTATCTTTGAAGGCTGACTGCAGTGCAGCTTCTCCCGGCTTCTGTGTGACAACATCACCCCCATGCGGATGCTCTAGTTCAGCCAGGGCTTAAAGAGGATGTGTTCACTTCTTTTTTTTGTTATTTTTTTTTTCTGTAGTACTCCATGAAAATGTGCAGGTCGCTCTCAGCCAGCAGCACTCAGAGTCCAGGTCACCGCTCCCTACTGTGACGCCCATGTTTCGCTGCTGTGCTCCGATGCTGCTGCAGTCGGTGCCCCGGGACACTGCCAGGACTCGGTGTTAGTGGGCAAAACGTTCAGACTGGTCAGGACCTCCTGCGCCGTCTTTCCCAGCATGCCCTGAACGTCACAGACGAAGCGGTAGACGTAGCGTTTGCCAGCCGTCTTGTGGATGATGTTCTTGTGGTAGTAGTAACGCAGGCCGCGGCTCAGCTTCTCGTAGTTCATCTTGGGTTTGTTCTTGCACTGGCCCCAACGCTTGGCCACCTGTTGGATCAACAAACACCACACAGAGATGAAGTTAACTGTGTTTATACCTCAGAAATACACTGAATACATCCTCCGTGCAGCAATGGAGGAGGAAGAAAACCTTGCATGTTTTGGTGTGTTAATGATTTTATACTTTTATACGTTTTGGAATTAGTCCAGTGGATGATCTCAACCATCTGTGATGTTATTGTTTGGGGGGCAACCTTGACCGTGAAGATTTTGTCCACTGACAGGATTTGTTCTTGCCACTGACAGGCTGAGGTTGTTATTCTAAGCGTCTGACAACATGAAATGTTGCTACAGAGATCGAAACATTTGTCTTCCTGCAACAACTCAACTCTCTGAAGATTGCAGAACAAGACTTCTCCTTGATTGAGACTTGTGCTTCTGGTTACGTAACAGACTTGACTATTTAACAAACAGATTTATCTATCAAAAACAGTTACGATTAGTGGATTTAACTTTGACAGAGTTGCCCTGAAGGATTACATTACAGCTGTTGCTGCCATGTAGCGACTGCCAGTACTGTAAATGAATTAGATATTTAAGTTACTAGTTACTTTCCAGACTGTATACTGCATAGGTTGGTTTTTAACAGATTTACGTTGTAGACAAAGACTCAACAATCAAGTCTCTTTCTTCATAAAGACTTTTTGCATCTATGAGCTGATAAATCCTGCATCGTATGCCTTTAACACCTGCTGAAAATCTGGTGTTTGCTGACCTCCAGTGGCTGCAGGGCAGTACAGGAAGACTCCACAGCAGAGGTGAAACAGGCTTGAATCATTTAACTGAGGGCAGCAAAACGCTTTTCAGCCTGGTTTTAAGCCCTGCTACAAATACTTGTCTACTCATTTAGGACTTTTTCTTATTCATTCATATCTAATTGAAAAGTGGAACCTTCTTTGTTCCTTGAACAGTCGAAAAATAAACCATGTGAGAAGCTGAGAGGGGAAATGTCTCTTTGGTGGGACTGCAAACAACTGATCCAGTCGATGTTTGTGAGGTCCACAAAAGTTGGAAACCACCAGTTTAATTCTTGATAGATAACTTTAAAAACTCATTATGTGTCTTTTTTTTAATGCAACAACAGTTGTTGAATAAATGCAGTGGAGTAAAAAGTACAATGTTCCCCTCTAAAATGTAGTGAAATACTAGATCTAAATCTTTAGTAATGAACTTCAAAGCTGTACTTATGTGAAACACCTGAGTAAACGTCAGCTCCTCACCTCTGTGGGGTCGGACATCTTGAACTCCCAGCCGTCTCCCGTCCAGCAGATGAAGGTTCTGCAGGCAGAGTCCAGAAGTAACTCCAGTAGAAACTGCCACAGCTGGATTGGACCAGAACCTGAATGAATGAGAGAATTAATGAATTCATTAATACATAGATTCATTTATTTATTATAATGTATTAACTCTACGCACTCTAACCGCTACACAATTAAAAGAAGCGATAAAACTGCATAAAAATACTCCATTACAAGTCAAATTTATATTTACTTTGAAAAATGTGCCCAAATTAAAGTATGTTAGTATTATAGCTAAATGTGTCAGAAGCAAAAATGCAGAAAAATGGCCTCTATATTATATATTTTAACAAATAAATGATTACTATTGATGGATTAATGTTAAAGGAGCATTTAAATGTTGTGGTGGGTCAATGTGGCACTAATTTCTAACTATATATCATATTTTAAACTCAATCTATAAAGAAACGAAGAACTAAAGCTGTCAGATAAAACCGGAATACACACACCATAGATTTGGAAGAAGATAATCCAAGTGTGATTTTAATAAACTTTATAAATCAGACTAAGATGTTATAAGAGATGCACAGAGGAGATGCTCATTCTCACCCGGATACGCTGACATCCCTGACATGTGGCCCTCCCTGTCCGGCCTCTGAGGGTGTGTGTTTTTGCGTTTGACCACACGGGGGCAGTACTGCTCTGAGGACTGAGGGCAGGAGGCCGGAGGCGGGTGTGGTAGGGGGGCAGGGAAGCTGGGTGAGGGGTATTCAGACCAGAAGGACGAGGACTGCCTCTGTCCGTCAGAGTCGTACAGTTCAGCCGAGTGACACGAGTAGCTGCGATCCGTCTCACCTGGAGACAAAAAACTATGAATTACACACTGAACTGCTAAATTAGCCCACTGGGAAGGTGTTTTTTATAATATCCACAGGTGAAAAGTCTTACTTTGTAATGTGTTTGATCCTTTGGCAGTCAGAAAGGGGCTGTGGCTGCTCTCCATGGCCGGGCTGAACTGTCCGTTCTGGGGCACCAGGCTCTGGTACGTCTGTGGAGACTCCTGGTATCCAGTTTGTGGCTGGTCGACCGTGACACCATCTGCTCGACAAGAAGATAAAGTTTGTTTTTTAAAAGAAAAGGCCTTTAAAAGAGTTTACACACAGAATGAGTGGAGTCAGACGCTCACCGTGTGGATACGAGGTCCACCAGTTGAACTCCTGGTATGAGTCCAGGTTGAAGAGGGCTGTGTCGCTGGTGCTCACTGAGGAAAAGAGCAAAAAAAAACTCCCATAAACTGAGAGAAACAAGCTGCACTAGATGTTTCTGAGTCATTAGGAGTGTTTATGTTTGATTTATAATCATTAAATCATATCTAGTTTGGTTTTGGTAGTAAAAAGAACCCAAACATTAACGCCAGAAAAGCTTATTTGAATTGATTTGTGTGTCTCTGTGTGTTTTGAGGTTCTACCTTTAGTGTCATATGGGTGAGAGGCTTTCGGCGGCTCTGGGTAGCTGCTCTCTGTGACGTACTGCTGCTGTCCGGGTGCTTTACTGTCTAACAGAAAAGACAGGTCTTCACCAGTGTAGTCTGGAGGTTAAACAGAATACAGACAGATGGAGTCAGCGAGTGATGATGGAGGCGGGAGAGAGAGAGGAACAAAAGGACCACACCGACGGTTTCAATCTGACATTTTCAGATTGATTTCATCCTTACGGGGCAGCTATCAGTTCCCATTTGTTTCAGCACCGTTTGAAAATTCACACACAGAGATTTGAAATCTTAATAAACAAGTGATTAAATAAAGTGTACATGGCACTGTTGTCATGCAGTAGCACAGCTGAGAGGGGGGCCTGTTCTGAAAGATCCTCATTTTGATGCATTTAGGTGCTGTGTGAAAAATCAGACATCTTTTTGTCTTTTTAGTGAGATTTCTGGTGAAGTGAATGCACCACAGACGAGCCAGCTGATGTTCACAGCTAGATCACAACTATCCCGCCTGTCGTTTCAAGTCTCTGTAGGTGGATTTTCTTATCTTGCTGAAATAAACTGCCGTAAAGAATGAGTTCAACTAAAAAAGGAAAATTCTCAGTTTATCTACTCGCCCAAATGCAGGTGGAAAGACAGGAGAAGCTCTGTAGTCCACAAAACAAAAGTTCTGGAGCTTCACAGCAAAGAAGCGATAAAATGACTCCATACAGCTCATTTGGCATAATCCAAGTCTCAAGAAGCCCAGAGAGCCCAAATTGATTTGAAAATATGCTACTTACACCTTATAAAAATGTCGGATCTTCACTGAAAGTAAGTCTGAAGTGGGTGTCTTTTCAAATCAGGAGGCTTCTGGAGACTGTGATTATTCTAGACGAGCAGTGTGGAGCCATTTTGTGCTCTTCTGGGAGGTTGTTTCTTACATGAAAAATTAAAAAAAGTCCCCATCGACTTCAGTTGTTGCTGCAACTCTTTTGAAGTGAAGCTCCAGAAATGTTTTGTGGACTACAAAACTTCAACAGGGGGACTGAATATTAATGTTTGGGGTGAACTTGTCCTTTAAAGGGTAGAGAATTCATCTATAAAATGTCATCGGTATGGTCCTTCGAGCAACAGGGTTAGTCACAGCTCAGCTCAGCAGTGAGGAAAGATGGAATGAAGTCTGCAGATTGTTTTTTATCTTGACGGTGGATGTTGACACAAGAAAAAAGCCATTTGTTTACTGTCGAATCAGCACCAGGCACTCAAGCTCACGCACCTCAGGGTTTTTGTTTTCAAGGCTCAATGGATGGAAGGCAGCTAGGAGGAAACAAGGGAGGGAGGGGGGAGGAAGAGGGAGGAGGAAACGCCAGGCGGAGGGAGTGTGACAGAGTAGTGATGGAGGGATGGGGAGGGAGAGAGGGGGGGACTCTAAATCTGTTGGAGGAGGAAGTCTGGAGGAAAGGATTAGGGAAGACAGAGAGGGGAGTGTCTTTAACCTGACCACCCTGTTTCTCTGTCTTTGCCTACCTCAGCCCATTCAAGCATTATTCACACACACACACACACACACACACACACACACACACACACACACACACACACACACACACACACACACACACACACACACACACGCAACAGCAGCCCCCCGTTATCCTGGGTTTGAGCGAGAGCCCCCCGGGTGTCAAGGTCTCATTGAGAAAGCTCTGACAGATGTGATGATACAGTCTGCGCAAATATTTCCTCTGTCCTTCAGCTGCTCAGGTTCAGAGGAAACAGATCACGCAAACATTTTCTTTTTTTTTTCTTTTTAAACACACAAAACTCTCTGCGTGTCTGCGAGAGTTTAAACTCATGAAAAGTCACGATGTGATGGAGCAATCAGGTCAGTCAAGTGATTCTCTAAACTCACCATAAGATGTGAAGTCAAAGCCAGCTGGCACTTCCTGCGTCCTGAAGTCTTCTGTGTAATATCCAGTCTGGCAAACCTCCATCTGTGGTGTTGAAAGACAACTCTGATTATTGATCAATATCCAGCGCACTCCATATTATTTTGCAACAAAAACAACAGATATAGTCAGAGCTTTAAGAGCAGGGGTGCAACTTACAGTTGTTTCCTATTTTTCTGATTGAAATATTCATCATTTAGTTTTAAAAAAATGTTGGAAAAAGACCCAAACACAGTCTGTTATTTGTGGTCACATGAAGACAAACATTTACATTTATTCAATGGGATAAATTAAAGATAATAGGCTGGATGTTATGAATGAATGACATGCTGTAAAAACAAATAATTAGATTGAAAAAGTGAAAACCAACCTTGATTTTCGACTCTTTGCTGTCTGTGTTTCTGTCCCCTGGTTTGATGATCGTGTCCCAGTACATCTCTGTCTTCTCTTCCTCTCTTTGACTCTCTCACAGACTCTTTTTACCGCATCTACCGCACAACAACGAGTGGTCAGTCTGCGGCCGGAGCGGCCCCGTTATAAACGCAGCGGAGGTGGGCGGGGCCAATCCGCGCCGTGCGTCGTGACCAGACGCCTGTTTAAAACAACGTGACGTCAGACGCCCCTTCCCTCCTGCCTCCCCTAGCAACAGGCAAGTAAACATTCATTCATAAAACGCTCACCGACACCTGGAGAAACACCAGAGTTTAACCCGCTGATGCAGCGGTGGAAGAAGTTAAAGGAGCAAAATCACACTAAAAAGGTCAAAGAATTCAAAATATGTGTAATATGTAATAAAGCAGGTTGCTAGTAGGTAATAAGATACCATTAGCAACAAAAAGTAAGCTTCTTGCTACAAAAACTAAAAAGTAAGCCACTTTTTGCAACAAGTCAACTACTATCAGCAGAAAATAAGATACTGCAACAACAAGTAAGCTACTGTTAGCAACAAAACACAAGTTAGACTACTTAAAGTAGGCAAAAAGTACATATAGGCAGCAGAATTCCCCCTGTAACTGTCATATATAGTATGCTGCAATATCTTATCATAATTACTACAACATTACATTTAATATGGTAGTTTTCTTGTTGCTAAAATGTAGCTAACATTCTAGAAATTATAATTGTGTAATTTCATGCAGGCTAGCTTTGTAAAAGATATGATATTTCTTTGTGAAATGTGGTGTTGTGCAAGTATAATGTAATTTAAAATGAAAATATTCAAGTGAATTGTACTGAAATCTCGCCGACTTGAGTAAAAGAAGCCTTCTTTCCATCACTGATTAGCCGTCCTATAACAGCTGACATAGTGTTAAGTACCCAAAAGTTATACTTGACTCTGATGCAGCATGTAATCTGAAATGCAACAAGTAACTAAAGTTGTTTTATTAATGTCCTGAGTGAAAAGTACCACATCTGCACACTCCAAAATGTAATGGAGTGGAAATATGAAGCGCCAACTCATCAGCTAACACAGATACCTCAGCTAATAAAGACACTATGCACTCATAAACTGTGGGATTTTTCATTTATAATATAAGTGGAAGTGAAAAAAGTAAATAAATCCACCAACTCTCAGTACAAGAGCTACATTAAAGCTCTTTAAAGAACAACTCACCCCAAGCAGCACAATAATGTCACTTGTACTCTGACTGATAAAAGTGACACTAATAAAACCTAAAAATAGTTTTGATTATGTTTATTTATGTTTAATTTATCATTTAATTTCTTATGGGAAAACATTTAAATGATTTGCATGTGTTGTCTCTCACCAGATGTTAAAAAGACACACTAAAAAAGAAAAATAAATGACTATGGCTGCAGTGATTAGTCGATTAATGGTAAGTAGCAGAAAATTGTTAATTGCCCATTAAATGTTGAAGTCATTTCTTTCAGCAACAGTGATTGTCAGACCACAGGAGACAAAGGACGAGTCTCAACATTTCTCACAAGTTTCTAACTTTTACAGAATAAATGATGAATGGAATTAACAGACAAATCATTAACTTCAGTCGCAGCCCTAAAACAAGAGCCTATATCTTATTAATTAATATGATACAACGATATAACACATGGTGGCTTTAAAACCAGTTTATAAGTGTACATTTTTCATTATTATGGATATAAGGCTCAAAGATGCGAATCAAATATTTTCTACATCTTTCAGTTAATAATTCGGACTCTAAAAAGGATCGATCACACATGAACAAGCGGTGAGTTCGTTATTTTAATCTCTGAATGGCCTTCAGAGGTTTCAAAGCTTCTTCTGATTGTCTGACTGAACAACTGAACCAAACAATCCGGGCGGAGATTAAGTGCGCTGAAATCAGAGCGGTCGGTTTCTAATGAGCTGGGAGGAAGAAAAAAAATATCTCTGTATCTTTAGAAGCCATTCGACAAAACAATGGCCCGTAAAAACACACACACACACACACACACACACACACACACACACACACACACACACACACACACACACAAAGTGACCGCTGAAGAAAGTCTGAAATCACGGCGTGAGTGGCTGCAGCAGATAAGGCCGAGCCGAGGGCCTTGTATAAACAAACATCTCTGCTATTCTCCTCACAGACACACACACACACACACACACACACACACACACACACACACACACACACACACACACACACACACACACACACCATCTGGAAAAGTGGTGCCGGGTGAAATCGTGCGCGTCGGTGGGAGACGGGAGTCGTGATTGGGAGCCCCACCCTCGAAGACAAGGACACAACCGGGATAAAGTTACACAACACGAGGAGTGATTAACGAGCTGGTCTGCGGTCAGTTATCAGGAGTCCACCTGGGGGGATCACACAGCGGGTCACAGCTGAGAGCGAGCTGTCGTGCGGAGCAGAAGCACCAAATAAACTTCAAATCAAAACTCGGCAAAAGTCCTAAAGGGACTCTGGTGAGTGAGGACGTTTCATGAAGAGTCTCCAGAAATCAATTAACTTTTATTCATGTAGGCTACAACTTCTTTTAATGATTCCTGTTGCAGTTTCACCTGCTGGATATGAAAACTGACATTGTGTCAGGGCCAGATCAAATCTACAGATTGCTGTGGGCAGACTGTATGTCGGCCCCCCTGCATGCACATTTCGATATTCTGTAAACAAATACAATCACTTAAATGCCACATGATTATTATGATCATACTAATTTATTAAGTTATATTATAGTTGATCTATAGATGGTGTAGAAGTGGTTCCCTCCATAAAAAGCCAAAGGGGCTTTTTGCGATTTTCAAATCATAAATTAAATCGTTGGAAGTAAAACGTTGATGTTAGCCTGAAAACAAATACATCATGGTCACATGACTTAAACATCACCACCACTAAACGTCGTCCCTCATAATTATTATACATGTTTTGTATAAACTGATCAATCTAAAGTTGTAAAGTGAGAGTTTGTGACCAGAGTCGGCCTGTAAAGACGGAACAGTGAGTAGCTGAGTTAGCAACCACCGATTTTAAGACATGTAAGCAGTTTATAATTCAACTGTGGGACATTTTAATGATGTATTTTATGTCGTAGAACAAAATGTTTAAATATCTTAAGACCTTATTTCAGGCATTTAACCGAAAACCAATTAAAAAACCTTTGAGACGCTGACTGACTTCCAGGTTTTGGGACTCATTACTGCACCACTCTATTTCTAATTCTGTGTTTTCCCTCGTAAGAAAAAAGTACAGCTGGCGTTCTGTGTGTTTTAAAATGAATAAATAAAGGTTCAGTCTGGAGATTCTTTCAGATTTAAACATCTTAAAATGTTAAACATTGTTTCAAGCAGGCAGTTTGGGCCCTCTAGTGGCAATAAGGCCCTAAAGGCCTAAAAGTCACATTACTGAAATATTACTCAATTACAATTTTAAACTCATAAAAGCACAAGTACCCCCCAAAGACTTACTTACAGTTACTCGAGTAGATGTAATAAGTTACTTCCTCCCCTGGTTTATAGTGCTCATGCCTCCATCCTGCTCAGATCATATCGTCTACATTTGCTTGTCTTAGATATAAGTTGTTATTAAAAATACATATTTCAAGTTTAAATCAAGTTTCACGACTGTCAGGACAGAACAGTTAATGAAATTATAACCAACCCTGAAAAAGTCTTCTGTTTTCATTCCTACCAGGTTCATTTTAAGTCATAATAATAAGAAGAATTGTATGATACTGTGATATCTTTTTAGGTGGTTAACTCATACTGCTGTTACACCACATTTAACTATTCTTTGACTGATATGAGCAATAAATTAAACAGTGTTCTCGCTCACTGTGGCTGAAAAATGTCATTAACTGTAAAAACTGCCCTGCTTACACTCTTTATTATCGAAGGATGCACCTCCCTCGTAACTGACAGCTCGTCACATTTCCCACAGTTCTTCAAGCGTCTGTCTTACAGCAGCAGTGAGGTGCCCACATAACCATTGTGACAGGTTTTACTTCCTGTAATCATTTCTGCTGTCGAGTACGTCGGTTTGTGTTGAACACGTAGTGTGGGGATCAGCAGAGGTCAGAGTGGTGGGGGAAAAAAAATCATAACAGCTTATTGAAAGTGTATTTAATGTATTCAAGGGTATTTAATGTGCACAGATGGATCAATCTGAAGCTTATATGAGGCTGCAGCATGTCTGAGTTAGCTGAGCTGAGTGGAAATCTTCTGTGTTAGCAGAATGAAAATCCCTTTTTACAGGAGAACAGACACAAAAAGACAATATTTTGTAATAAAGAATGACCAGCGCGTGGCTGAAGCTGCATATTATCTCCAGATTAATGTTGAATACTGGCAGAAGAGCAGCGTCACTCACAGGGGAAGCGCATTGTGATGAGATATTTTAATGGTCAGTAAAGACGGGAGGAATTATTACAGCGAGTAAAACCTGTTTTAACATTCTATATGCACTGGACACACAAATGTGGGTTTTGTAATTGAAAAGATGTCATTTACAGCCGTTTTTAAAGCTTCACTGTAGCTGCTAAGCTAAAAGTGTTAGCGGTGTGGGATATTCTACTGTAAGTCTCCATCAGCTGTTTAGCTTGTTTAGGTCTGTGAAGCTCAAGGAATGTCTTTGGGACTGCGAAACCTCACGCTTTTATCAGCATTAGGGTGAGAAGTAATTACTGAAATATCAATTTGTGTGAACTTTTCCTTTAAGGTAACATCAGAGTGAAGGATATCCTGGTTGTCCATGAGACCACTGAGGCTCTGGGTTGGTGTTCGGCTGACTTACGATCCCTAGTGCACCAGTTTTTAACGAGGTGGGAATGAAACCACAACTTTTCTTACGAATAGCACCTTTAAAGCTGCACTATGTAGTTTTGGGAACAAAACTTTGTCAGAAGAGAAAAATCTACATTGACCGTTTATTAAGTTTATTCAGACATAAAAAAAAACTGACCGTACACACAGTTTAATACTGTTTTACTTTGTTTAAATGTGGCGGACCCTGCCACCTCTTCAGTGTCAGACAGTGTTCTGGAGGCCTGATTTTCCTCTGAGAACAGCTTGTTTACTCAGTTATGTTTGAGTTTTTGTTACCACCTCATTGATAGTGTAAATATCAAAATAATGCAACTACAAAACAATCTCAGTGGAGAGTTTAAAACTCCATTTCTAGCTGCCACATGTTTGTTTTTCATGTGTTAAAAACAGTTTTTGTGAGCTAAACTACTTCCAAACGCTACAAATCAGTTGTTTTAAATGAAACTGTTGTCAGACGAGTTCATGTTTATATCTTTTCCTTTTTGTGAGAGAGGAGCTTTTTTTTCTTTTGTTTGTGCCTCTCTGAGCGCAACAAGCGGTCGGTTTCATGAGAAGCAGCTCTCAGTGTTCAGAGTGACTTCACTTCCCAATTTAGAGAGCGAGAGAGAGAGAGAGAGAGAGAGAGAGAGAGAGAGAGGAGAAAAAAACTTGCCATCCGGTTATGGTCTGTGAGCAAAAAAAAAAAAAAAAAAATTGTAAGTGCAATGGTTTGCGACATAGAGCCAATGCACCCCTGCATGCATTGAAGCGAGGCTAGAAGGCTGAATTAGCTGCGACTTTTTACCCCCCAAATAAACGACTAAATGACAAAGACTGCGAGGCTGCTGCAATGGACTGTACGATAAAGGTACGTGTGTTTTACGCTTTTTAAACGCCGCTGCTGGGGAACATGACAGGCGGCCACCCACACCAGAGTCTGCTGAGTGAGAGAGTCGAGGCGGTGATGCGAGCTCCCCACTCTTTCCTTCTTGTACAAAATTTCCTCTTCCTTCCCGTTCGTGGTTGTATGTCGGCTCTATAATAACACAACTAACCACTACATCTTTACGCACAGATAAAAAACACTAATTGGTGGCCGGCTTTTACGCGTGAGAGAGGGTCTCCAAACGCGCGCGTTTCGGGTCTTTTTTTTTAATGGTTTTTGTTTTCTCTTTTCGTCTTTCTCTTCTAATCGCTGAGTTTTAATCCCCCGCGCTATCCACGGACCCGCAAAACGACAGACAAAAAAAAGCGCAATTACTGAACATTTAACGCGGTGACGAGCTGCTTTTTTTTTCTTTAACGAAGGATAAGTTAATGAGGGGATGCGGGACTTAATCGGTGCGCACAAGGCAGGTGTCCCTGAAGGCGCCATGGATCAACTTGGACACACCGAGAGCCCGTTTATAGAGAGCAGGAGGATCCATTTCCATCAGTTTGCTGGTATTTCACACTTCATCCTATTATTTCTTAACACCAACTTCTTCGTAAAACGAGCACACCGCAGGTTTTTTGCGGTGTTGAAGTGTCTTGTCTTCTCAGAAGTGCAGAAATAAACGCCTTCATGTCAGGAATCTGCACTGAAAAACACTTTTTTTGATGAATAACAGATTATTGCGCAACGACAGAAAAAACTTTCAAACTTTCTTTTTAATCTGATGACACAAAAACAGGCCACATATTCGTGTTATCTTCGAACAGGATGTGCGTCTAATGTGCAACAATAACCTGCTGGCTTTTTATTTATTTATTTGTCTAATCGAGTGTTCTTGCAAACTTCTGAAAAACATCTCTTAAATATGACGCAATATCAACACGAAGCTTCTAACTCTGTCATTGGTTATTAAAACGAATCATTTGATATTTCAGCCACAATTTCAACGTTTTTCTTCAGAAGATTAGAAAAAAGGGCATTTTAAAAAGCGGGCCTTCGTTAGATTGAGGAACTAATGTTTTTTAACCTACTAACTTCTTTTTCTTTAAATACATCTTTACTTCTATATTGATGCATTTAGGGCGGTGAAGTCAATCCATCCACATTACTGACACGAGAATCTCAAAATGAGATGAGAACAATAAATTATAAAAGTTTGTTGTTTTAAATACCGATGCTCTGTTTTAAGCGCCTCACAGGCTTTTTTTTTACGCACAGACGTGATATTTTTCTTCACGGTATTTTTCTCTGGTAGTCTGTCGCTGCAGATTGTGTGTTTGAGGTTATTTTAAGTATAATTTATAGCTGCAAACGGGAGCACTTGTCAGGTGTCGTTATCTGAACTCAGCAGGCTTCCTGTCTCAAACCTCAGACTTTCCGCACACATTTCCGCTCCGTGGACTAGAAAAAAAAAAAAATGTCGAAAAGGCAACAAAGCCTCGTCAGAAAGCAACGAAGTGGACGAAGTGAGGCGTTGCATTGTTTCAGGTCGACGCTGTCCGTTCGCAGGCAGCAGAGGCCCCGGGGCGGCGGAGGAGGAGGCCCGGGGCCTCTGCCTGAGTGTCTGCGGCCTGCTGAGGCCTCCGCGCTGCCTGCCAGGCTCCGAGCTGTGAAAACCGCACCGTTTGTTTGTGCAGCAGAAAAAAAAAAAACGCGCAGCTGCTCAGGACTTTGCAAAATCAGCTTGCCTTAACTTTTACTTCTGCTTTCTGCCACTTTTTCTCTGACATGGCGAGCACACAGGGCCGTGCCTCTCTGCGCAGCGTGATCTCTGGCCTGTTATTGTAGGCTACACCTTGTTTTGTGTCAGTGTCTTTTATTTTCCATACCAGTCGTCCTCCCACCAGAGAGCCATGATTAAAAATGTTCTTCAAGTATCTGGAAGCCATTTTTTGGGGGGAGATCAAAATGTAAACAGGAGCTCAAGAACACATACATTATTTAAAAGTCTAAATTAAAGTGACTAACATGGCAGCAGTCATCTTAACCAGACAGTGTTGGTCTGTAAGATCAAACGTTTCGTATAAAATCTCCAGTTCTGTGCAAAATTAAATGTTTTAAAGGTGCAGTTCACCCAACAATGAAAAGTGAGGCCTCATCTTCTCACCCCTACACTGGTGGGAAGTCGTGTTAAGTTCTATACTTCAAAAAACACGTATCCAGATAGTATCAAGTATCCAGATCCTTTTTGCCAGCACAACAATACACACATACACATTACCATTAATATGAAAGTCTGCATTTACAGCACTACTTTAAGGAAAAGTTCGCTCACAGAATGAAAGTTCAGGCAGTAGCTGCTCACCTGCACGCTGATGGAAAGTCAGGTGAAGTTTCTTAGTCCACAGAAAACTTCTGGAGCTTCACAACAAAATAAAGTTGCAGCATAAAAGCCCAAAATGGCTCCATACCACTCATGTGTCCCACCGGTCGCCCCAGAAGCCCCGAGATCCCAAACTAATATAAAACGACGCGCGGCTGAGCTCCAGACAGGGTGCATGCTAACGCTTTTAGCTTAGCAGCTACAGAGAAGATTTCAGCTTTTAAAACGTTGTAAAAAAACGTCTTTTCAGTTCAGTTTGGCATCTCAGAGCTTCAGGAGCCACTGTACGTTTTTTTTTTCTGTTGTTGTTCTGTGACGTTTTAAAACAAGTCCGCCGCCACTTCAGTAGTTCAGAAGAAAGCTGCAACACAGTTTTGTTGTGAAGCTCCAGAAACGGTTTGTGGACCACGAATCTCCACCTGACTTTCCATCGGCATGAGGGAGAGTAGATAATGGCTGAATTTTCATTTTGGGGTGAACTGTTCCTTTAACATGACCGAAACTGCCTGAAGGAATTGAGGATTATCTTCAGTTGCAGGTGAGATTATTATTGCACCAAAATATGTCATGAAATTCACCGCTGTGTGCAAAACTGACTTCATTTATCAGCCATATAATTGGTGCATGCAACAGAAAAGCTGTTAACCACATCCTTGGTTGCAGTTTAGGACAGTGGTTCTCAACCTTTTTGGCTTGTGACCCCTTTAAACGAAGCTGTGTGGCTCTTATAACCTCGCAGGCTACAGGGCTGTAAAAAGTTCCCAAAAGTCAAACTTAAGTGAAAGTAAAAAATGATGTGCTGAAATATTAATTTGGTTGAAGTGAAAGTCACACATTTTAATAGCACTTGAGACAAAGTCCTGAAGTCTGTGGGATTAAAATGTACTATTCAGCAGTTTCTCTCTGTAGAAATCAGTGTTTCTTTTTCATCCGATTGACTTTAAAATAAAATATGCAAAACGTTGGACTTTGGGTCTGATGCAGCATGTAATCTACAAAGAAACTAGTCACTAAAGTTATTGAATAAAAGCAGAGGAGTAAAAAGAACAATACTTGCCTCCATAATGAAGTGAAGTGGAAGTATAAAAAAAGAAAATGGAAACACTCAAGTACCACAGTACTCCATTACATGTAGTCAGTTACAATCCATCACTGCGGGTCGCTGTGTTCACCTGTTGTGACCAATCGAAGAGCACGTTTTGTTTTATTTAAATATTTTCAGAGGTACAGAGACGAGAAATAATATGTTCATTACCCGGAATTCTCAAGGATGAGATAGAAATCTAAAACGACAGAAAAAATGTTGTGCAGCAGAATTTATTTTCTGCTTCCATATGTTGCAAATCTTTTCTTTGCAATTCCTGACATTGATGCTTCAACCTGTTGGAACCAAACACTTGAGGTGAACATTGAACAGTGGAACGACAAACAGAAAGTAAATCTGCAGATGTGTTCTGATAATTGATTTTTTTAAACACAGATTTGAGGTTTTAAGTTTCTCAAACGAGAGAACTGGCTGCTTTTTCACTGTGAACTGTAACATTTTGGGGTTTTTTTGGGGTGTTGGTTAGACAGAACAGAACATTTGATGACATCACACTGGCCTAAAGAAGATTTTTCATTGTTTTATGAACTAAAACATCAGTAAGAAGTCACCAAAAGTCACACTCAAGTGATTAATACATACTATAGTTTGATTATTGGATTCAACATTAAGGGTTTTTTCTGTCTGTTGGTTATTTTCTTAATCGGCAGATTAAACCGGTGAAAATGAAAACGATTGTTATTTGCAGCCCTCGTGACCACAAGTGGTTCCTAAAGTGGCTCCAGCCAGGCAACACAAAGAATATATTAGATTGTTAATTATTGATGAATTGATTGAAAGTTAGTACAATCACAGTCAACTACATTAAGTATAGTTAAAAAAAACCAAAAAAAACTTGAGACCTGAGAGCCGCTGATCTTTAAAACAGGGACAACACCCTCCACATGTGTCTCATAACATGACCTTCATCTCAGATCATCAGATTCAGGCTGTGTTGTAACATTTCCCGTTATTCACCTAAAACATACCTGGAAGAGATATCAAAAATACATGTAATTATTAAACTACATCTCAGAATATCCATACACGGTGGATTTAGCTGGGTTTAATTTCAGATAAAGATGTCAGCAGTATGAGCGTCCATGTTGTAAACAGCCTGTAATCACGCTCTAACTTCTCGGTTTGGGCAAGACTGCGTGATGCAACCCGGCAGAGCTGCTGACTTAAAGCTATGTCAAAAGTTTCCATGCATGCCTGCACGCTCACATCAAGTGAAGCAGGTTGTTTACTATGAAGCTGAACGCAACCGGTGTAAAGTTTAGGGACATCGAGGCACACGGCAGCGCCAAACCTCGAGAAGGTCATGTTGTTTTTAAAAAAAAAAAAAAAAGTTGTTTTGTGTCACTGAGCAACAGGCTGAAACACATTGAACAGGAAGTCAGTTGTGGCATTAGCGGTCAGGCCGCATTTTGGTATATTTGTATCAGTGTGCAGAGGAGAGAGAGAGAAAGAGAGGGAGAGAGCGCGGGGGGAAGATAAAGAAAGAGCGGGAGTGCGAGCTTGTGGTTGTGAAAGCATGAGCTTGTCACTGAATGTACCGTGCTGGAAACCAAATGCGATGAGCGACTGCGAGTCACGATTATATCAACAGTTTGAGCGTCGAACACCCCCCCAAAAAAAACCTTTTTAGAAATTCAACTTTAACCACGACTTACAACCATTCACTAGCATGTCTTCTCATGAGAATCTGCAGTTGGTTGCCAGTCAGTCGCCTGTTTCACTTCTGCACAGAGACAAAAAAAAA